>APFE030833887.1:5124-42238 GCA_000404065.3 Pinus taeda
TATATCGATGATTGAATGGAGGTGAGTCATCTTCTAGGGTCTTTATTAGTGTCCTCTCTCTAGTAGTTCCTGCTTCCACTTGGAGAATGGTGATCTCTTACTCATCCTTAGTTGAAAATAGAGAGGCATGTGTCAGAGGGGAAGCTTCTGGAAGATTCCATGATCTTCCACCTCGCATTTTGTCCCTGCCATTTGTCCATTCCCAACCATCACACCATACAGAGGATCCATTCAGTATGCATCGCACCTTGTACACTGGGAAGGTGATATGCATCACACCCTCTGCACTAGGTTTTCAGTATGGTCCAATTTTGACCATTTATGAGCAGTTTTTAGTGGAGAACTTCTGGGAGATGATTAATCAGCTGAACTTGTTCCTTTAGGCAATGAAGCAACACGTTTAGGGACTTAGGAGCCCTCAGTTTATGGACATTTATGATTGGGGTTGAAGTGCCCAAAAATGTCTATAACAATAATGAAAACATAATAAACATTGATGACTTTGCCATTCAACCACCCTTTTCTAGGAGTCCAATCATAAAGATAGCTATCACAAGGAAAACACCTTATCAACATACTCCCAATTTTTCATGTGAAATAGGTGAGCATGAGGTTTACAGTGACACTGTGAGCACCATTGGTATGTGAATCAATGGGTCCACATAAAAATTGATATACGCATGACCGACTGGTAGGCACAGAATTTTATCACTTTCCTGGATTACATAAAGCTAGAATGATCTAGTAGTGCCCCCTTAAAACGTTCAAAATGATATGATTACATGAAAAGTTTGAACGATGTCTCACTCAAGTTACTAGTGTCATTGTGTTTTCATAACAGTGACAGGCGTCTCCCCACTTATGTGAGATTAAAGTGGACTTTGATATTAAATTAAACCTCTAGTCAATGTCACCCATGTGTGTATAGCCTTATAATACACTAAAAAAATGCCAAAAAGAGAAGAGTGTAGGACATTCCTATCATAATTTGTCATATACTCAATGTGTATACTTCCGTCCATTTTATCTTGCGCTGAGTGGATGTATTCCCAGGGTTTCTTTATATCCTATTTTAATGTTTAACTGCAATTCATGTATACATGTTGTACATCCACCATTGTTTACATCCAACATGGAACATGGTTGTTGGTCATCCCTTTTGTTCAGGTGTTTGAGCATACAAAACACACACATCTATTTTCAGTTAGTCTTTAACAAATGTCAGAGTCTCTTCATACAAATGCCCTCGCCATTGCTTTATTGAGGCTCGCAAGTGATGATGGTCAATGTTTTTTTTATTAGTCCTAGACTATCAGCATTTCCAAACATTTTTGATGTGCTACAAGTCTAATTCATGAAATTTTATATATTTGTATCATTGATTTTGCTAGAAATCTAAGGTTGCCAGCATTTCCATGCATTTTTTATTCTGCTACAATTCTAATTCATGTATATGCTCTATATATACACCATTTTTCACATCCAACTGGGTAATAGGTATACACAATTTTTACACATTCGTTCTGTTTATGAGATGGAGCGTGCACAACACATGCACTCATCTATTTCCTATCAGTCTTTTTCTAATGCTCGAGTCTCTTCATACAAATTTGTGTGCTATTATTTTATCAAGATTCATAAGGGAGGATGATTGATGTCTTGCTATAAATGTAAGGCTACCAGCATTTCCAAACCTTGTGACCAGAGGATGTGTTCAAAGCCTTGTCGTGGCCATTTAAGCTCGTTAGCTTTAGATAGTAGGACTTTGAATATCTCAAAACTCTCTGGACTTACTAGGCAGCAAGGTATGACACTGATACAAACCATATATTCACTTTTTCCAAATATGCAGCACCTCCCATCTTGCAAGGAAGTACTGATACTATTTGATTATCTTCTTAGAAGAATTTTCTGGAGTTAATATCAATTTTCCCTGCTCCTGACATTATCTAAAATAAGTTGTCAGGTTTTTATTTATCATGGATCATGTTTTTAATTTCCATTGATTCCATTCCATGCATATGCAATGTAGGCCTTTAAAGTAATTCCTAGGTTGGTTTTTCTCTTGGGATTATGTGTAAAATAAGTTTCTAGATGCACCTGTTTGTTCTGAACTGTTTGTTGCTCTTTTTTTTTGTGAAAACCTGGTTGTTCAGAACTAAGTGCATATGAAAGTTTTTGTGTGCTCAATTTTCCCAATTTTTCACATCAAAATCCTTAAATTACCCTTGAAGGCCTGATTTTCTGGTCTTGCAAATGCTGCAAAAATCAGACTTCGCAGTTGGTAGGGGTAAACATTTATACAATGTTTTGCATTATACGATTGCACCTGTGGTATTGCTAAAAAAAAACTTCACAAGTTATATGATGCCAACTTTTTCGCATAGTAGTTTTGCAAATGGTTTTTATTATTCTGGATTGAAATGAAAAAGTAAACCTATGGCTCATGTACCTGCTTTTTATTTGGCTTTGCTTTTACAGATCAATGTCTTACAATGTTTCCAGTTAGCCTGCTCTATTTTCATTTATCAATTCCTTATGCTTTGTTTGATTATTATTTGGTTGCTCGCATATATGTCCTTGAAATATTCTTGGATTTTTATCCCATATACAAACATAAGTTTTTGGTTTTGATCATTTATCTAATTCACCCAATTGCAGGTCCAGTCAACTGTAATATGCCAAGGATCAACTGGTAGGCCTGTTACACATTTAGTTGAAGTGAAGAAACTTGTTTCACTATATTCAACCTGACTCCACCTAGTGCTGATGTTTGAGCAAAGATACCTATTCCACCTAGTGTTGAAGGTCCAAGAAATGGAGGAGAATCATGCTTTCCTCATCCACCTTTGAATGAAAGGATTCTTTCATCTCTATCGCGATTCGACATATAATCAATGTGTATACTTCCATCCATTTTATCTTGCGTTGAGTGGATGTATGCCCACGGTGTCTTTATATCCTATTTTAATGTTTCGCTGCAATTCCTATATACATGTTATACATCCAACACCGAACAGGGCTGCTGGTCATCCCTTTTGTTCAGGAGTTGGACCATACAAAACACATGCATCTATTTTCAGTTAGTCTTTAGTGAATGTCAGAGTCTCTTCATACAAATGCCCTCGCCATTGCATTATTAATGCTCGCAAGGGATGATGGTCAATGTTTTCTCTATTAATCCTAGATTGCTAGCATTTCCAAACATTTTTGAGGTGATACAAGTCTAATTCATGAAATTGTATATATTCATATCGTTGATTTTGCTAGAAATCTAAGGTTGCGAACATTTCCATGCATTTTTTATTCTACTACAATTCTAATTCATGTATGCGCTCTATATATACACCATTTTTCCCATACAACTGGGTAATAGGTATATACAATTGTTACCCATTCGTTCTGTTTATGAGATGGAGTGTGCACAAAACATGCACTCATCTATTTCCTGTCAGTCTTTTTCTAATGCTCGAGTCTCTTCATACAAATTCTTGTGCTATTGTTTTATCAAGATTCATAAGGGAGGATGATTGATGTCTTGCTATAAATGTAAGGCTACCAACATTTCCAAACCTTGTGACCAGAGGATGTGCTCTAAGCCTTGTCGTGGCCATTTAAGCTCATTAGCTTTAGATAGTAGAACAATGAATATCTCAAAACTCTCTGGACTTACTAGGCAGCAGGGTATGACACTGATACAGACCATATATTCACTTTTTCCAAATATGCAACACCTCCCATATTGCAAGGAAGTACTGCTACAATTTGATTATCTTCTTAAAGGAATTTTCTAGAGTTAATATCAGTTTTTCCTGCTCCTGATATTATCTAAAATAAGTTGTCAGGTTGTTATTTACCATGGATCATGTGTTTAATTTCCATTGATTTCATTCCATCCATGTGCAATGCAAGCCTTTAAAGTAATGCCTACGTTGGTTTTTCTCTTGGGATTATGTGTAAAATAAGTTTCTAGATGCACCTGTTTGTTCTGAATTGTTTGTTGCTCCTTTTTTTGTGAAAACCTGGTTGTTCAGAACTAAGTGCACATGGACGTTTTTGTGTGCTTAATTTGCCCATTTTTTCACAACAAAATCCTTAAATTACCCTTGAAGGCCTGATTTTTTGGTCTTGTAAATGCTGCAAAAATCAGAGTTCACAGTTGGCAGGGGTAAATATTTATACAATGTTTTGCATTATACGTTTGCACCTATGGTATTGCTAAAAATGCCTTCATAAGTTATATGATGCCAAAATTTTCTCATAGCAGTTTTTCAAATGGTTTTTATTATTCTGGATTGAAATGAAAAAGTAAACCTCTGGCTCATGTACCTACTTTTTATTTGGCTTTGCTTTTACAGATCAATGTCTTACAATGTTTCCAGTTAGCCTGCTCTGTTTTCATTTATCAATTTCTTATGCGTTGTCCGGTTATTATTTGGTTGCTCGCCTATATGTCCTTGAAATATTCTTGGATTTTTATCCCATGTACAAACATATGTTTTTGGTTTTGATCATTTATGTAATTCACCCAATTGCAGGTCCAGTCAGCTGTAATCTGCCAATGATCAACTGGTAGGCCTGTTACACATTTAGTTGAAGCGAAGGCACTTGTTTCACTCTATTCAAACATGACTCCACCTAGTGCTGATGGTCCAGAAAAGATACATGTTCCACCTAGTGCTGAAGGTCCAAGAAATGGAGGAGAATAACACTTTCCTCATCGACCTCTGAATGAAGGGATTCTTTCATCTCTATCACGTAGATATGTTGTTGCACATCCTTGGCATGATCTTGAGATTGGTAAGTGCTAAGAACATTTTTTGCCTCATTGTTTGTTTTGTTGATAATGGCCATGATCTGGTGTCATTTGTAACTTTATAATGATCACTTTGGATATAGCTTATTTATGTAACATTCAACTGTAGTGGGTACTTGCACACATAACAAAAATACATTGATTATACATTATATTGATCATCAGGAGGTGTCTTCAATACTTAAGTGGTTTACAGAAAATCTAGCACACCTATCCTTGCATGCAATGTATCAGTAATTATTATTTGGTTCTAAAAGGAAATTTATCCATAAATGCCTTTATCTTGTGATTTATTGACTCTTTACTGGTGTAGTGATAGATTACACTATACTAATGTCTCTACTGCCCATGCAATGTAGTAATAATTAGTCTCCTAGATTTTTTCTTTGGGTTTTATTTTGGTTGGTTGATATAAATGTGAAATTCAATGTCTGGTTGTAGGACCTGGAGCTCCTTCGGTGTTCAATTGTGTAAGTACCTAGTATCCCTCTTTGATTTTTATAGAACGTGTTCCTTGCTTTGAAGGATAGGATAAAGCCTAAGGTGTGATCACATCAATTATGCTGTTTTTTTTTTGTTCCCTTTTTTGACTAGAGCTTGCTTCTAGGATTTAATGCCTCTGTGCCTTTGAAAAACATGATTGTCTCCTGTCTGTCATATTCACACTCTCAAGCATGAGCTGGGAATATTTTTATAAACATGGTGGAACAAGTAATCGGCTCCTTACTAACCCATACTAAAATGTTGTCTATATAGGAAAAACCTAGTGGGCATCTTGAAAGGAATATCACATTCAAATAGTAGAAACGTGTGATCACATCAATCATGTTGTTTTTTTTTTTTGGTTCCCTTTTTTGACTAGAGCTTGCTTCTAGGATCTAATGCCTCTGCATCTTTGAAAATATGATTGTCTCCTGTCTACCATATTCACACTCTCAAGCATGAGCTGGGAATGTTTTTATAAACATGGTGGAACAAGTAATTGGCTCCTTACTAGACTCGTAGTAAAATGTTGTCTATATAGGAAAACCCCAGTGGGCCGCTTGAAAGGCATATCTCATTCAAATAGTAGAAACATGTTATCAATTTACTACTTTTGAATAAGCTCATATCTCTAATCCGATTTACCTATTTTAACATCTTTGTTTCGTCATTTCACCTATAATCTTGCACTTGGCGGAGTTATTATCTATTATCTGATTTACCTATTTTAACATCTTTGTTTGGTTAGTTCACCTATAATCATGCACTTGGTAGAGTTTTTATCTGCTTGTAAGATGATATCAAATACTGTTTTGTAGCTCATCCACAACTTCTTTTACTCCCAAGTGCTTAGTTAGGAGTAATTACTAACAATGATGCTGCTACAGCTGCTGTTTTAGTGCTTACTTGATTGCAATTAGGGAAGCTTGTCTAAATCTTTCCTTGTCCTCACAATAGGCTATCGTTGTTTTATATTTTCATGTAGAAACTATAAAATACATTAGATCTTCATCTTACATAGATAAAAGGTGGTTGGGCATTACATTGATTGGCCTCCATTGATATGCAACTTTTTTGTTATTAAAATTGTATCTGGGACAAGCATTTTGTTATCTCATTATTTTTCTGCTCTTGATAGTGTGCCCAAAAGTATGCCCTTCATATCTCTATCCCTGATTCTTTTCTTTTGTGCTTACTATCGTTGGCGTTTCCTCAAAGAGCCCTTAGATTAACCCTTTGCACAGTGTTTCAACTTTTCATTGCTAAGCTTGATAGAATATGGTTTCTGATGTTCTAGACAATGAGCTTCTTATAGGTATGGATAATTATCTCTGTTATCTCATACATAATCGAGATTAGAAATTATATTTTATAAGGATTCCAAGGACTACAATCAGGCATGATTATACATGCTATTATCCAATCCATGATTTCATTTCACTTATCTTTTTTTGTTATTTTTCGATACTGAGGTTGTGGAAATTGGGAAGGGGAGTAAGGTGAAATATGAGCTCGACAAAAAAACCGGTCTGATCAAGGTAAGCTTTATTTATTTTGAGCCTTTGAGATAAGTGTTGTTTTTGTAAGTAGTTTTATTGGGTACCATATTTTAGGTTAATCTATAATTACGTTTTCATTCTGTAATCTATAAATGTAGGTAGATCAAATTTTGTACTCATTAGTTTATCGCCATGTGCAGCAGAGAATTCTGGAATCTTGATTTTTCAAAGGGAGAACTTAGAAGTTGGAAATTAAATGACCACAACCATTCCGAAAGACCATGTGAAAACAAGGTTTTCCACAAACCAATTAACTCTTCTAGAAAAATTCAACAATCCCAATTTAATAATCCTATCAGCCTCTATTTTTACCTTTTGGGACAATTGCTAGTTACAATGTTGAATTTGATTATTGTGATACACTCAGTTTGGTTATTCTCTAATTATAACTTTGGCTTTGATTATTGTGATGTGCATCTTATTGCAGGTTTTTATTTTTATTTTTGTGATGTACAACTTAGTGTAGGGAGTTGTAATACTAATTTCTTATAGGTTTTAATAATATAATAATAAATTTCTTAAATTTTATATTTATATTAAATTAATAAATGTATAATTATAAAAGCCTCATCTAGGGAAAATCTCATATGATTGTTGAGTGTTAATGTTGATTGAGATTTTGCAAGTTTTAGTTAGAGATTCTATTCACTCTTCTAATAAGAGTTTTCAAATACTTCCCATCCCACTATAGAGAAAAATAGGTGATGTACTTTCATTTTAGAAGGGTTTGAAACTTACCTAGTATTTTCACTAGTATTCACGACATTTTTGGGCTTTGACTGGGAACAAACAGTGCTACCAACCAAAAATAGAGATGGTATCATCATTAAAATTTATGCTTATATTAAAGAGTATATTGGTTTTGTTTTTGATCCATTTTTATATTGAGAGTTTAATAAGTTTGCAGAATCTTATTTTTATTTCAATTATTAATTATTATAAAGATGGTAGGGGTTTTTATTATAAAAAAATAAAATGACTCTACTATTGCATTTGCAGGTGCTCCCAAGAATCATGCAAGGCAAGGCAAGTGATAATGAAGAAATACTAAGAGTGAACACATTTCTATTTCAGGTACGCACTACATTTCTTTTATTTTATTTTATTTCAGTAAGTAGCTCTCTTGGAAATGGTTGAGCAATGGTATAAAACTTGCCTTACAGGAATTTATTATTTTATTCTTAACAGGAAGAAGGACGGGTGGTTTGGTGTGCCTCCAAGAAATGATTAAGTGCCAAGAAAACATCTAGTGATAGAGACTTTTTTGCAACTTTAGCTTGTTATGAAGTTGATCATAATAGTTCATTACCCAAATTAGATTCATTGGATATGAAGCTTCCCTGGGAACTATATCACCACCAATTTGGATACCAATTGCTGCAATTCTTGGGCTGCAACAGGAGATGGAGCCGACTCGAATTGTGAAAGCCAATAGTGGAGTAGATAATTATGTAGGTCACCAATAGATTGAGAATTGGCCTATATCATGTTGCGAGGACCTGTGTCAATTTTTCATCTTTTGTAAAACCTTCATGAAGACAGAATTTCCAGTCAATTGTAAATTCAAATTCATATACATTATTACAATTCTTTTTTATCAAGGAAACCAATTCCAATTATACAAGGGTATTGAAATTGTGGTTTAACAATTGGATATGAATTTAATTTCCACAATTTAATGTGATTGAAGCTTTGAATTTCTATGTTAGAGAGTAAACCCTCTTGTAGGATGGAGAAATCTAGAACATTTCTTTTTTGACTCATAATGTCTTAAAATGAAGTTCCAACTGAGGATCCTACATGTTCAAATGACGTGAATGCATTTTCAGAAAATATAAGTGTGTTTCCTTATTATTTTCAATGTTGCTTTCCAGAATTGTTTTTCATTTAGATTTAAAATTAATTTGTTGTTAGCATTTAAAATAATGGATTTAGCTATTTTTCATTCTGTTGGTATCCATAAACAACAAAGATTTAAGGTAATTAAAATCACTATTTGTGAACTTTGAATGTGAAACTACTTTGAAAGAACATTCAAAATGATTTCATTTATTTATTTTTAAATATTTTTATATTGTCTCTATAGAGACAATAGTTTGAATTATGGACATATAGTCTCTATGGAGACAATATGTTTTTAATCTCAGCTATTGTCTCTAAAAAGACAAATGTAATTGTCTCTAAAGAGACACAAATGAAGTTGTCTCTAGAGAGACAAATGAAATTGTCTCTAGAGAGACAAATCAAATTGTCTCTTAATAGACAATAATTCTTGTCTTTATAGAGACAATAATAATATGTGTTCTATATTGTCTTTATGGAGACACATTTTTGAGACATTATATTTTGAGACACCCTCTTAAAGACAATATTTAAGACAATACACAGGTTTCTTTTTGTTTGAAGTTAAGACAATTGACTCAAATATTGTCTTAAAACCCCCCTACATGTAGTAGTGCACCATCCATCAAATCATATTTAAGAGAAAATTTCAAGGTTCAAGTAGTAGTGGAAGATCAAATCAAGCATCAAAAACAAGTTCTCGAATTCTTAAAGGATAACTCACTCTAGCGCAAAATTTAATGAAACAACAGGCACATCAATATTGTAGTGAAAGAAGTTTTAATGTAGGTGACTCGGTGTTTTTACGGTTACAACCATACAAAAAAATTTCTCTCAAGCAAGCTAATAAGGATAATAAATTATCACCCATGTACTACAATCCATACAAGGTGTTGCAAAATATTGGTACTATGGCATACAAATTGGAGTTGTGTGCATTTTCCTAGTACACCTATTTTTCCATGTTTCATACCTAAAGCAGGTTATCGGTGACAAGCTTATAGTTCAACTATTGTTGCTAGAGCTTGACAAAGAAGGAAAAATCATATTTGAGCCTAATGTAACCACATAAATAAGAACTTGACAACTACAGAATCAATGAATTTTAGAGTATCTCATTAAGTTGGAGAACTTACCCATTAAATATTCCACATGGGAGGATGAGAATTTTATATAGAAGAATCGAGAACTACTCAAGCGTTGAGGAAAACACTTTTTTGAAGAAGAGGGGCATGCTAGGTAGCTATAATACTAGTGTATCCCCTTATTATTATTATTAGTGTAGCCCCCTTATTGTTATTGTTGTGTCCTTACATTATTATTGTTATGTAAGCTCTGATTATATTATGACCCCTTAGAATCATATATATATATATATAAAGGAGTTTTTGTCATTTGTATCATCCAACAATTGTTTATTTATGTAATGTAAAGGAGGTTTCCCCCTCTAAGAGGATAATTTTGAAGTCGTTGATCTATATTTTCTTCTATTTTGTGAGTTGGTTGCATAACAAATATTTGATTAGAATGAAAACATGCTTACAAAATAATTATGTTAAGATATCTATAGTAACATAGTGTATTGAGGCAGTTGGCAATAACAGGGATGTAAAGGGGGGAAACGACCCCATAGTTGATTTCACTTCAACAACAAGGGGGAAGAACATGTGATCTTCAGGCACCATGATTAATAAGTCACAAAATAGAGAGGGATGGAAACCTCAAGAAAAGGATTGAGAAAACTTAGGTGAGGCATGTCGGAAAGATATGTTGGTAAAATTTGGTGATGTAATTTTCTGGTTTATCTTTATTGATTCTACTCTAGGTTGTGCCTTGAATTTTCATATTGGGTTCTCTTAATATTAATTTGTGTGTGTAGACTTAATGCTATACTATTAAAGACTGAAAGGAAAATGATACAATAAATAAGACCAACTGAGTGATAGAAACAACCAGCGAATATGTAACATGGACATGATTGGGTCCACTTGAACAAAGGATGAGATAATATTCCCCATGAAAATTCTAAGTTGAAGTGTGATGGCATATTTGATATCATGGAAGTATGATGGCACCTAAGGAACAAATCTTTGATTGCAAACCATCACATGAACAAGGCAAGGAACCTTTCTTGCGACGATAACAAGTATGATTATTGTGTGAGGGTATAACAAGATAACCAATTGCTCTCATGGTAGAATAGAATGATTATCTGTTAATAATCCATCAAACCTTACATGTCAAATGTAACAAATGATTTGTTGTTGAATGAAGAAGATAACAAACCAAGTTTCGATATATAAGGAAAAAAATATATTATAGTAACGTGGCAAGTATGAAATGGTCAATACACATATGAATACAAGAGGGAGAGAACCCATGGTTGTATACAGACACAAAATTGTGAATAATGTACACCAGTAACTTGTAATATAGAATGACAAAGGGGACTGAAATTGAAAGAATATTGCAATAAGGACCTTTGGTTGGCACTAAATAAAATAACAAAATAGCCCAAAATGGGTGTAACTAAGTTTACTTGATGAATTAGACAACAATATGGCTATCTTAAAAATGGTAGAAAAAAGAAGTCATATTAAACTCTACTCATGCATGACCAATTCCTATGTAACATTTGAATTAAGGTAAGGGAGTATAGTAGTGTTATTCAATACAATATATCATAAAGACAGAAACAAAAATGGTTTCTGAAACTCTTAATACCACTATATGAATGGTGCAAATAAAATTGATACTTTCGTGATCTGAAATTTATAGTGGAACCACATAATGGAGTCCTCTGAAATTGTCTTACCCATTCGGTAAGTAAAAGCATTAATTACTTTTGTTAATGAACTAAAATGACACTCATAACTCATGTAGAGTTGTGATACATGCTTGTGACCCATGTTGGGTATAGAAGGAACAATTGATGATTTCTTTAATAAAGTTTGAAAGATATGTATATATGTTCTTAAAGGATGATTGACTGAAACTAATGACAACCACAATGTCTATGGAATATGGTGGACCTAACATATTATTCTTGTTGGAACCATTGTTCATTTTCTATCAAAGAGAAAAGTTATGCTAAGCAAGAAATCAGAGAGGTTAAATTGTCGTGGAAGCACTTCAACTCAAAGAAATTACCTAGGAGGATGAGGATTTTAATTTACTTTTACGGTAAAGACTTGGTAAATCATGGGCTATGTGGAAATCCTAGTGAAAAAATGTAATGTATAAAGTTTATTTTAATTTTAAATAGTGAAAAAATTTAATGTTTAAAGTTTATTTTAATTTTATATAAAAGTGGTTAAGGAAAGTATTGGAATTCACTGGGGAAAGACTAAATTTTCAGTAGGGAAAATAAGCCAATGAGAGTATGAGAGAGTATGAGAGAACAAGTGAGACAACTAAGAAGGAAGTGGAGAAAATTATTACCTTGAACAAGACCATGTTAAGGTAAAGTGGGGTGTTTCCACTCAGGTATTGTTGAGCTCATTGGAGCTAGTGGAATCTGTAAGTCAGACTTGTTTAGTTTGTTTGGGTGGACTGGTACAATCTTGAGGTATTGTTGAGCTCCAATCTTGAGGTATGGTTGAACTCATTGGAGCAAATCCTTAAGTCAGACTTGTTGAGTCTCAGACTTGTTTAGTTTGTTTGGGTGGACTGGTACAATCTTGAGGTATTGTTGAGCTCCAATCTTGAGGTATTGTTGAGCACATTGGAGCAAATCGGTAAGTCAGACTTGTTGAGTCTATTTGGCTGAACTGGTACAATCTTGATGTCTTTGGGAGACTAGTACAGTCTTGATGTCTTTAGGATAGGCTTTGCTAGGTCACTGTGAATAAATTGTTTTGAGAATTTATGGGATTAATGGAATTGTATTAATCCGTTGAATTGTAAATCTCTGTGAAGGTAACAGTGTAGGATGATAAAGTCTTATGACATGGAAGAGTTGAGATGTGTAAAGTCACCTTAGAGTTGGATGTTTCCTCTACTTTGCAGTCCATATCTTTGTACGAATATATATATTTACAGCTATGCATTCCCAAGGTTCTAGTCGATTTCGAAGGAATTGAATTTCACCTGCCCCTTGGACTGCTGGTACTAAACATAACCATAAATAAAATGAGTAAGGGATTGTATCCTGCGGAATTAAATGTAGGGTTTCTAGCAAATAACCTGCAATTGCAATTATAAGTATAACGTCAAAGGACCTCATAATTAAATGATGAATTAGGCATGCAGAAGGTAATGTTAAATTCTACAAGCTGCAAGTAGACATTATAATTACATAAACAAAAAGCAGATTGCATGCAAATAGTTGATACTAGAAATCTTTTCCTTTATTATACATCAAAGAGAAACTACAATAAGTATCTGAACCATTTTAAGTACTACATCTAAATAATTATGTCATGAACGGAAACCAATGAAGTTAAGTTGAAAGACCTGAAAAGTGGTAAAACCCTTGTACCGTAATTCCACAGAGGTTGATTTGAGATCATAATGAAGAACTAGAAATACATTACAGGAAACTAAACAAACAAAATATTTAACTAATAATTGTAGCCTAAACAGTGAGAAGTAAAACCAGGAATTTGAAAAAAATAATTCAATGAAAAAAAAATATATTTCCAGCACAGAATTATAAAGTAAACCCAGTATTGAAGAGCTCAGGTGATATGCTAGTAATGTCACAGCCGTTGCTCGAGGAACTCTAGAGACCTATTGCTGGCTGGAATACATTATTATTAAAACAATGAAAATGTCTGCAAGTACCAACTACAATCTTAGCGCGGAGGGTAACAGAACGAAACGAACAGGCGTTTGAATGAAACGATAAGGAATGAAACATCAACGTAACAAGACCACATCTACAGTCGGAGGGAATATATATATATATATATAATATATATATATATACACGGAGCATGATAACCGTACTAATTAGAATAGTACTCCACAATAAATATTAATACAACAGTTCAAAATGAAACCCTCTATGCGAGGGAATATCAATTATAGTAGCCCCAAAAGTCCTATATTTCCTCCAAGGATTGCAATAAATAATTACATTGTTACAGGCTAGCTGTTAAAACTCGATTATGTTCATCAAACCCTATGTACGCTCTGGGATTCGATAAGGAAGCACCCAGCGGGGTCATAAGGTTGTTAACAGTAACTTGTGAAAAGAAAACCAAGAATAAGAACCTGTTTAGATGGTGAAAATCTCCACAATCTGTAAGAATATGTATCGAATAATAATGGAAGTATGAAACCCTAACATGTATACCATCAACACACTGAATGAGAACTGGGTTGCGTAGAAGCAAAGTTAATAATGTAAATAGACTGGCGGAGGAAACGCCTATACCTGTAGTAGCCCCCTGTTGAGCCTGCGGGCACCATGCTAAGTATTAAAATAAGGTAGAACAGTAGCCATTTACTGAACATTATCCCGAGACCTCAGAGTAATTCAGAAAGTAGCTTGTTAAAAAAGTGGGCAAACTCCCTCATTACCTTGACTGCAGAGCTCTGAGACCCATTATTCACACAGCACCAGACCTGTCAGGACTCCCTGTCTTTCAGAGAACTAGAAAGTGGAACAACAAATTATAATAAGACTAGGAACTTTGGCTTGAAATTACAATGGAGTTGGAAGTGATAAAGAAACTAAAACTGTACGCGCACCAGGGGTTTAGTTTCATATGATGGAGCCTACAAGCTCAAACTTGAAAATACAAATGGGAATGCTAGTGGAGCAAAGTGAGTGAGGGTAGTTACCCCTTATCGAACTTCCTCGATTCTTGACCATCGGATCGGAACCCTAGCCCATCAACGGTGGAGATTGTGTCGATCTTGCCACAACGTAGTGGTATGATAGCTTGGTTCGAGAAAGTTCTCCAAAGGAATTCACTCTTTGCTTTAAAAATAATCCGAGCAAGATAGGCCGAAGGATGTTTAGCCAAGGAAATTATAACATTGTGCTATGTTACAGGTAGAGATCGAATATGCGTTTTGAAGTTGCCCATTCAACATATTCAAATACTTTCTCTTATTCGAGTGATAATTAGTAGGGAAAGGATTCGTCTCTATGGCAGGTGAGGTTTTGTCAGATATAAGAGTAGCCATAGCTGATTTTATATATCCACCTTGACAATTCCTTCCTCTCTCTGATATTTGTCTCCCTTTCTAATATATATCTCAATAATCACAGTTAATACCAAAATTTATCTTCAAAAATAATTCTCTTCATTGCTCGCAAGTTAAATAAAGGTAATCATGTGCTCTAACCTTAGCACACCCCACCTTAGCACACCCCACCTTAATGTATGGAGGCAATTTGTATTTTCTTGTTTCATCTAATTTTAAAAGAAGAAAAATGGTGGCTATTTTTCTACTCCAATATTATAAGTTATATATTGAACTTACACTACTTTGTAGGTTTAAAAGAGATTAATTCGCACTGTTTTTAAATTAAAAAAAAAATAAAATTAAAAACATAATTGATTAATATTTAAATTATTAAAAATAAATCACATATATCTTATTTTTTTAATTTAATTATTAATAAAATTAAAAATTATTTGAAATTTTTTTGACATGGTAAATATAAATATATTTTTATTCAAACCCATTCAAAATGGATATAGAATGAAATGGTTGTCATTATTATTGAAATAATGGCTTTATAATCCATTTCAAAGTGGTAAATTATAATTCACATTTCAAAACAAAGCAAATCCATTACTTTCTAATAACTATATTCAACATTCTCACTTATTTTCCAAGAGAAATATAAGTTGGTGTAGCATCTATGAATATCATATGTTTTGTTAGGTTCAATTGTATAAAATAAACCTGGTAAATAGATGTAACAACTTAGTTAACAATTTTATCTTAGCTTCTTGTCAATGGTGGTTTCTTGTCGATGGTGGATATATATAATCTTAAAACTTTTTACAAATAAAAATATGAAAACTTCTAAAATAAATTTTTTATACACATTTAAAAATAAATTATAAAAATTACTTAATTATTAGAACAAAATGATTTTAATACAGTAATTATGAAACTTATTATTCATTGAATCTCAGAATCTTATTCAATGGATTATTATTCATGAATCTTATTCAATGGATTAATTATGAAACGTCGAAAGGGTTTCTGACGCCACAGTATAGGTACAAATGAAATTGGACAAATATAATTTGGCTTTTAATTACATCTTTACCGCGGATATTAGAGAAACTGCATCGCTAAAAAGCCATGACAATTTCACCAGAAGATCTGTAATCTACTGCGGAAGTTGGAGAAACTGCATCGCCAATAAGCCATGATAATTTCACTAGAAGATCTGTAATCTATTACGGGTATTAGAGAAACTGCATCGCCAATAAGCCATGATAGTTTCGCTAGAAGATCCTTCGACCTTCACGACGAGCACGGCCATGGGGATTTAATCATAACAAGATTCTTCTTTCACGATGGGCACCGTAATGGTGGAGCAGTAGTATTAAACTGAAGCCCAATGGTCCGTCTTTTCACCACATCCTCAGGTACAACGGTTCCGTCTTTTACCCACATCAACCACACGCACGCCTCGCCAATGCTGCTTATTTATATCCGAAAGAAAAGGGTTACGTAGTTCAGAAGAAATTGACTCTTTGTTACAATTATTTTGGAAATATTCAGGACTCTGACTATCCACACAAGAGTTAATTTTTTGATCAGAGATTCTAAAATATTTTCATATTTCCAAAATCTGCTGAACTTATGTCAATAGCAAAATCTGTCATAAAAAAAAAGGACAAATAAGTGAATTTTTTTTGCTTTGAAGACCATATTTTACAGTTAGATATAATTTTCCCATATTCATGTTAAATACAACATATTTAAAAACAATACTGATTACTAAGACAAATTTACTAATCACTACTGATAAGTTTTTACCTTTAAATACTTTATATTACACAAAATAACCTCCCAAAACTATGTTATTTAACTAATACCTCTAATAACTTGGTCGGATCAAATTTACCAAGAACACTATAATGTGTATATGAATAAATAAGTCAAACGCAGCAGTTGATTTACCCAAACCACTCTACATGTGTATATGAATAAATAAGTCAAACGCCGCAGAACAGGGAAGAGTGAGTTACTAACCTATTTATGTCTCTTGAAGTGACCACACAAATGGACGACAGAGTGGGAAGAAAGCATCCTTCCAATCACCAACTTCTTTTTCGCTTTATCTCAGGCAGGACTACCAGATTTTTCTGGTACCCGCGTGGTGAACAGGAGAGTCAGATTGTCGAATAGAGGAACGGCTATCGCCGACTCCTCATCCTTCCCTTGAAGTAGTACTTGCGGCGCGATAAGAGAGACTTCTCTGAGGCACCATGCAGATTGTGCGTAATTGTGGGAGAATATTGGAATCAAGATGCGACTCACCTCAATTGCTTGTTGCAAGCTTGCGAAGATGTCATCTCCCCTGTTCATTTTGTGGGTGTCAAGTAATACGCGGAAACCTGCGCCGGTGAGAGCCTCGTATAGATGATCAACGAAGCCTGTCTTCACATCGCGTCCTTTGAAGCTCAGAAACACGTCGTAAATTTCGGATTTCTTGTACCGGTCCCTTCCTAATTCGATTGCAATCGGAGAAACTATTTCTTCAATTTGTCTATGGGAACACCCTGCGTAGGAAAACGCCGCCGCATCCTCCCCACATAAACGTCGATGAAGATTCGCAGAGAGGGCGGGCGGTGCCGAAGATGGGGCGAATGCGGGCCGATCATGGTCGCCTGTGCAGCGAAAGTGGGAGAGGAAATATATCTTCTCTGAGCGGGTGAGCTATATTTATGAATGTGTGAGGTAAACGAAAGGTCAAAGTGGCTGGGAAAAGCGACGGTTGAGTTAGGGCGAGAGGTGAAGCTGGTAGGTGTCGTCCAAAAAAAACGAGAATGTGAGGTGAGGTAAGACGAGAGGTGAAGGTGTTAGGTGGCGTCGAAGAAAAGGAGAAGGTAAGGTGGCGTTGACAAGTATACAATAAGCACTTTTATTCTTCCCAGAGCATATTGTATATTCTCTTTTAGTAGGTGCAAAAGAAATAGTTGATATTCATTGTATATTCTCTTTTAGTAGGTGCAACAAAATAGTTGAAGTTCATATTATTTGTTTTTTCTTTAATAATATATAGTCTTATTCGAAATTGAACCACCAAATTTGAGGAATTAAACCTCAAGTGTAGCCGTAGCTATTGGATCTCATATTCATGGCAGATTATTTTGTATAAGGTGGAAAAGAAATAAGTTAATATAATTTTATTTTAATTTTCGCAAAGAATTCCGCTTACCTCCAATGGTTTGAAAACACATTTTTTTTTATTTTGTTGATGTAATTTTTTTAAAGGTTATAAACATATTTTTTAATAGTAATTTATATTAAAAAAAATATTATATTTGTTGAATCAATATGTTAATCGTGTATTAATAGTGTGTTATATAAATTAAATGGTTAATAGTGAATTTATTTTTGTAATACATTTTAAAATTGACAAAAAAACTAAATTAATAGTTATTTTAAATTATTGTATTAAATTATAAAAAGAATTATATACCAGTTAAATATATATAAATTAAAAAAATGTAAAAATATATTTAATCATGGAAATTTTCTTCACTTTAATGTGAAAATTCCTAACTTGTAAATAGCTCTAGTTACAATACTATGGATTATCATACTGCATGCCAAATATAATGTGTTTATATGAAATCTTATTTAATTAATTAATTCGAGATAAATAAATTATAAAAACATAACTAATTTTGAGACAAGCCTTAAGCCTTGATTTATGAATACTAGTATAAATATTTGAACATATTCTATAGAGGTTTAATATCAGCTTTCTCTCTAATAATTATTATAAATAAATTAAAAATTGTAAAAGAACTTATTTGGGACATATTACATATATATTATCCTCATAAAATAATATGCATTTCAATCTTGATTTGTTTAGTTGCCCAATTAATTAATTATAATAAAAGTTTACAAAATTAATTGTCGTAAATTTTCCTACTGTTATTAAATGTTTTTAAGTTTATCATATGGATTTGTATGATGATAAATTAAAAATTTATTATTATTAAAATAGAATTTGATTCAAATGAATTATATTTTTATTTTAAAGAGGTTGGATAAATTCAAATTATATAAAACTATTTTTCCATAAACTTTTAAGTTAATACATAAGATAAATGAGCTATCTTAGCACATAATTTTATTTATTGTAATGTATATATTAAAAATTATTATAAATGTATAATTATTTGTTAATTTAAATATTTAATATAGTTTGTCATTCCAATTTTTATCCAAGCTAATACAACTTGTTTCTCTCATATGCGCATTCCATGATAATGAAATTTCTATATTATTATTCTTGTGTAGATCATGGACGGCACATAAACAAAGACTTATGTTGATAATAGATCTTATTCTTGTCACCTTAGCTGGTAAATGCAATGATGTTATTCTGATTATTTGATGTACACATATGTTTATTGGATGGTGTTATGGTACACATAGTAAATGCAATGATGTTATTCTGATTATTTAACGTACACGTATGTTTTTTTGGATGGTGTTATGGTCTTTAGTGAGTGGTGATAGTGGTATTTATTAAAAAGGACCTGACAATACTTCATTAGTTTTCTAGTTTATTTATTTGTGTTATCATAATGCATGGGACATGATCTTCTCATAGAAGTATGTCATTTTCCATGGTTAATTTATGTTATTAGGTGATTTGTTGGGTAGTGTTCAATGTCTTTTCTATAGATAATACTTGGCCATCGTATCTCTTTATTTCCATTTGATTCATGAAGGGTTCGTTCTCTTTCATCCTATAACATACTTAGATCTTTATCGAGGTCATTCTACTACTAAAAACAACATCTTATACAAATTAAACATGTGGAATATGAGCAACGTTAAATTTTCAATGCTGGAATGTTGTGGTTAATTTATGCTTTTTATGTTTAAATGTTGTTGTATGTTTAGATTGGTTGCATATATGTAAATATAAACATACAATAACATATTCATAGTATGGAAGATTTTAGGGATGAAAATTTATTTTAAAGAATAGAAATTTTGAAAATTATTGATTGTACTTAATATAAAAATTATTAAATGTTTGGTAATATTTTTGTTAAAAAATTCAAATTCTGAGGATTTTATATAGTTCTATAAATTTGACAATTTGTAAAAAATAATTTTATTTTATAGAATTTGGATTAATCATATTTTTAAATGGAAATTGATTAATCGTTTTTTGGGACAAACATGGAAAATAATCTTGCAAGTGAAATTTAGCCCCAAAAGTTTTTCTTGCATTCAAGCATCTCAAGTTAACATGTGAACTATAAATCAAAATAGTGATAAAACACTCTCTTTAAAATGAATTCACAACCACATGTAGACATTGGACATTGCACTCAACCATAGACTATAGTACTTCAATTCTCTTAGTAGAAAGTCACACTTTGGCTAAGGTTATGATTCCACAAGGATAGGAAAGCTCCTATAAGTGTCCATCAACCACTTTCATATCCCAAATCCAATAAAACCACAGTGACATGAATCCTCCAGCAATTCCAATTGCTTAGCTCTACTTCCCATTAATCCACATGCCCCATGGGATAATATCTCCTCTACGTTATAGCGCCTTAAATGATCTCCATCCCCTATGAGGTTGTAGCACAAGATCAATTACAAATTTCTTGGTTGGGGTATCTAGGTAGTCTATTGTTATCGGAGTGTTTGCAAAACCTTTACATAGGCTCTTGGGTAGATTTTTGTGGAGAATTTCTTCCCAAACATACCAACCTAGTTCTTAATATAATTACTAGTTTTAGAAACTATCCTCAACATACAATCAATTCTTTCTCCCTTTCTTTCCTAGAAATCTACTCTCTTCTCTTCACTTCCTTGTTGTTGTAAAAAATGCCCACCTCTTCTACTCAAATTTCCCTTCTCCATGCATGGTTTCTTGACTCTCACTCTTCCCAAAGATGGTCATACTATCTCACACTATCATAACTAAGTGGGATGACTCTCTCTGCCACCTCTTACATGACTATACTTACCCCTGTGCATCAATAATTAGTTGAGGTGACCCTTTTACCAACCTTGTAAATGCATCAAATGATTCACCTTTAATAATTGAAATGGGGATCACATGGTAATGACAATTAATTTACAAAAATGACTTTGGATTATCATGCGAATTTTTCCATTAGACCACATTTTATCCTCCCTATCTTGTGAAGCATATGCCCCTATAATTATATCTATTTTTGTCTTATAGTAGGCAGTGTATTTCATTTCACTACTTTTCATATACACTATTTATATATTACATTGCTTGGCACTTGGCCATCCACAATATTTACAACTATATATTGCTAACTCGAGAATCAAATTTGGGGTGTTACATCCCCCCCCCACCTTTGATTTTCCATTGTCCTCAATGAAAAACACCATATTAGTGTACATGTATACATATACAATATTTGATGTCATAACAATTTTGTGGTTCAATGACTCCTACAACACTTCCAACTAGAAACCTCTTACCGCTCTTCAGTTTGCGCAACCCAAGGAAGTGTACCCCATTCTTTGCATTCACTCTAGAAAATCCCTCTAATTAGCTTCCCCTTTAGCTCCATTTTTTATTTGATCTCAGGCTTTTGTGGTCCATAATGATTTTTAACACTGTCTTTCAGATTAATCACAACGTTAGTTGTTGGTCGACATTTTGAACCATATAATGTGTTTAGTTCCTCCCTTTTTTTCTTCCATTGAATGTTTAGTGTATTTTTCTCCACCTTTTTTAAAAAATCGATGCTATTGTTTGGTGTTTTCTTCACCAATGACATCCAATAGGCACTAAAGTCAGTGCTAAATAAAAGAGACTTTAGCACAGACGTAAACACCCAGTTTAACCTCTTCTTTAGCTCCTAATGGAGCTTCATGTATAGTTGCATATGTAATGTCCTATTTTTCCCCTCACTATGGCATAGTTTTTAGTGTCCACTTTAGCTTCCTTTTTAGATTCCATTTTAGCTTCTTGTTTAATGTCTTATTTTGCTCCTCTTTATGGAATTATTTTTAGCATCCACTTTAGCTTAATTTTCAGGTTCCTTTTTAGATTCCTATTTAATGTCCTATTTTACTTCATCATTCTTTGTAAAAGCTTGTCTCGAAACTCTCTCATCTCGATCACATGATGGCTATATAGATAGGTTAATTTTCTCTCCTTGTCATTGAATTCAAACACACATATATTACTTATCTACTCTTCTATGTGAAGGGGTCTGATATTTGTAAGGTCTTCTCATTACATTTATGATATGGAATCATTGGTTAGATATCTGCTCAGTACACTTATGATATGAAGTCAAAGGTTTGAGATATGCTCATAATACTTATGATCTGATGTCTAAGATTTGTGGAATTATATATATATATATATATATATATATATATATATATATATATATATTATATATAGGTTTGAGATATGACCTATTTCTCTAATATTTCTGGCATATCTATTGGTTCAAGATATGATCTAGTTCTTTGACATATGTGGCATATATATTTGTTTGAAATTTGATCTATTTCTAGATTTGTGGTATATATATTGATTCACGATCTGATCTATTTTGTGGTATAGTGAGAGAACCAAACTTGCATTTGTTATCCTGTTCGAAGACTTTGTGAAGAGGATTGTGGCACTTGTCAAAGTCATCTTGTGGTCTTGATGTATTGTTGAAGGATCTCTCTAAGGAAAGGAAGATATTTCTTTGGTAGAACTTGGGACCACCATTCAGAGGGTTTTGTTAGTAGTCTCCAAACCAAGTTTACCCCTAAATCTAATTACATGCAAAGATATTCCTTTACATCTAGACCCCCTTCCTCTTTTGACCTTTTAATCGTGCCGCAATTAACTAACATGATTTGTTTTTTTTCATTTTTTTTTCCACCTTTCCACATAAACTTTCTTATATACCTACTAATTTGATCCAAGATTCCTTTAGGGATAAAGAGGTTTGAGCCCTAGAATATATACAAAGAAGATAGGGTGGATTTTATCAAAATCACTTTGCTAACCAAATTTACCCAAGTAGAAACCTAGGAAACTATTTTCTTTTAAATTTTTGAAACTATGTTATGCCAGCCTTTATAGTGGCCCATTTTAGTGATTTTGGAATACCAACGTATTTAAAACTATTCCTGTCCTTTTCATAGCTAAAGCCTAATATATCAAAGACTTGATTGATATTTTGGGGAGCATAATACCATCCATATATTTTACATAATCAGACGATACCTAACCTTAGAATATAACCTTGCATCACGTCTGATAAATAACAATGCAAGTTGAAGAAAAAAATATACACAACTTTCACATAGTACAAGTTGAAGCAAAACTTAGAATCTTGTATGAAATCTGAAGTAGAATTATTTAAGGATAAAAGTAAATACATAATAATTCAAAAACCTGTAAAATAATTAAATACGTAGTCCACTATGTGAATTAACAATATTGACCAATAAATGAAGCCTTTGTGTGAATTTTAGTGAAGTAATGAAATTTTGGCCTACTTCACAAAAATGCATGCCCAGCCTTCATTACAAGGCAAAATTGAATTATTCAAATTAGAGAGTACTCTTTCCTCATAATTAACATTAATTTTGCACATAAAAATTTATCTTGTGCAAAAATATGCCAAATTAGATCGCTTTCGCAGGGAAAAACATCCTCATGGGTGTCACTTTCAGTTTATTATTGCCAGGGAAATTGGAAAATGAATTAAAAAGGAAAAGAGACATTAATTGACATTTTACTTATGAAAATATTGGAAAATAGGAGAAAATTAAGGTGAAAGGTAATAGATTTGCATGAGAGGGAAATTGAAGCAAAAGTGAAGGAAACTGAAGAAAATAGAGGCCTCAATAATAAAGAGGCTTTTTAGGATCAGTTTAGGGCGTCTGGCTTAGCTTTTACCAGTGATAGATTTTGTCAATTCATTCTTTTTCTCTCTACTTCTCTTATTTTTCTCTTACTCTTGCACACTTAAAATATTATCAGAGCATCCTTGGAGCACATTGGCATACATTGGATTTGGAGGAAGAAGGAAAATAAAAGAAGGAGATCGCAGAGGGATTAGGTGGATCAATGACTACAGTTGGATCTCTTTGTAGGTATCGAGTTGCGTATATGGTTTCCTTGCTAGTTTTGGCATGCATGACACATGCATGTGGTTTATTGGTTATGAGTTTTCACTGGCATGGAGGATTTCCTAGATTGACATTGGTTTCACCAAGCCTTGCCATTTCATGTATAGTCATTATGTTGTGGGTGTTCCCATTTGTTTTCTAATTGGTTCTCATCTTCATTATGCTTGTAGTTTGAGTTATTAGTTCCTGGAACCTTGGCTATAAAAATGCTCTAGAAGCCTTGTAACAGCTTGGGTTGAGTTACTAGTCCTAGAAGCTCTGGTTGGACAAATGATCTGGAGCCCTTGTTGGGTGTATTTACTAGTCCTGGATCCTTATTTGGACAAACACTCTTGAGCCCTGTGGTAGTTGTGGGTTGAGTTACTAGTGCTAGAGCATGGTTGGAAGAAATGATCTGGAGCCATGAACAACTTGGGTAGAGACTGATATGGTGATGGTTAGTGATGTCCAATCGTGAGATGGAATCATTGGTTGAGGGTTGAAGCATTTTGGCCTCTAGAAACCATGATTTTGTTGTGTTTTGGTCATTCCATGAGATCTCATATTCATTCTTAGGATATGGCACGAGGGTGATTCACTGAAAGAAAAATTTGGTTTAGCCCAATCTATGGTCGAGTGGTACGTGGAAGTCCCTAACATGGTTGGAGTTTTCATATTTTAATAAAAGGTATTTTCTATTGTGATCATTGATAATATGTATTCATTATGATGGTGATATTATGGCTTGGTTTCCATGGTCACATATGTTGGTTATTTGTTAGTTTTTATGATTCTTATTTGTTGGTTATATGTTGGTTATATGATGTACAATGTCTATGACTCTTAACACTTTTGATGAATATATGAATGATTGATGAATGCATCGGCTAACAAATGTTATTGCAACTACTATGAGAGGGAATTAGACCTTTTTGGTGAATCCCAGATAAGTTTCAGACCCCTATGTTTATATATGCATTCATGACCTATAGATTACATTTGTTCCATATGTTTGACAAAATGTCTGTCATGGTTAGGCTTGGTTAGGTCAAATCCTTAATTAATTTTTGTGTTAGAATCTATGTATTTGTGTTGTTCATAGTCTTGGAAAGTCTTGTTAAGTTCTAGGAAGTGATTTGGAGTCTAACCCTGAAAAGGTGGCACAAATTTTACGATTTTAGGCAGTAAACTAGGAAATTGGGACTGCAGCCACTCCCTTGCAAGCCTATGCATGTGACTCAAAGTCTATATCCACATGGATGTAGGCTAATGCATTCAACTAGGAGTCGAAGTCCAAGAAAAATCAATTTGACTTAGGGTTTGGGCACCTAGAGGGGTGGTTTAGCTCATGTGGATCCGGTAGCTCCTCAGAAAGGTCAGTTTTGTTTTAGTTTGTCAATTCCACTTCCTTAATTGTACTTAGGAGGTTGATTCATAATAAATCCTCATCACATATTTACCCGAGTGGACCCATGAAATTGGGTAAATGTGGGAGGAGGGCATTACAGGGTGGTAACAGAGTGGGTTTCCATTCTCTTTGGGTGATATCTAATATTGTAGGGTGGTATCACAGCACCCAAGTTGAACACTTGGAATGGATGGGTGAAATGTTTTTATCATGCATGCACGTTAGTTTTCTATGTGATTGTTATGCATGCATTAGGATATTCAATGTTTTAATTTTTGTCATCATGATGTTGTTGGTATGTTATGATGTTGATGTGTTGGCTGAGATAGAGTAGGAGATCCAGATCATCAGAAGAAGGTTGCAACGCTAGACCTATGTTTGGCATGCAGGTATAATGATTAATGGTTTTTATATGCATGTCTTTCATTTTACTGTTGTTGTGGTTAAATGCGTGATAGATTTTAGTTAATCAGTGTGGTCATGTGTACATGCGTAAAATAGTCATGAATGATAGTAACTAGTTGTTATATGCATTGCAGTCATATGCATGATGATTATGGTCATTGCATTTAAGATTTTGATTTTATATGTATCATGTTAATCTAGATTGGCATGTGTAGATGGTCATGGTTATGATATTTGGGTATGAGTCAATATAATTGTGATATTGTGTCATACTAATATGGACTGAATTGTGCAGATGTGATAACCTCCCCTGAGATACATTGAGTTGTGAGTTTGATTAAGTCATCTATTTAGTTTATTTAACATGGTATGTTTACAGGTTGTTTGAATGGTTGATTAATTGCATGATATGAGTATGTGTCTATACGACTACATGAAGGAATGATCTTGTTCAAGACAATTGTACTAACATGATATGTGTTGAGACAATAGATATGTACTTGAGTGTAAGTGGGTGCTAGTTGTAGTATTATGATTACTGATTGTGAGTTCACTGTTAATTATGACATGGATGCTAGTACTGGTAAAACGTGATTTCAAATTAATAAACATGATGTATTGATCTTTGGAACATGTAACTGAAATGTGTGAATAGTTGAAAGGACACTTGCTTGGTATTACCATGACAAGGTAATATTTAATTTTTGTATGTAACTGATAGCTCGGTGATGTGAGAGTACATAATAAGATTTAATTGGATTAAGGTAAAATGTAAAAGAATAGAATTGGGTGAGGATTCCTTTGGCTATGTTTGGAAACCGTAATTCCAAACAAATGAATTCTTTGGATGAATACATGAATTCTTCTTAACCTTGATTTTTTCTGACATTATGTCGATATGAGCTATATTCGTGAACATGTATTTTACATGCATAAGAGTTAGTTTCCATTTATAAATAGATTTGTCAAGGAATTAGAGTCCCTTGAGAAATGATAATCTTACGAGTTTAGTTACAAGGAAGCATGCTTGACACAGTATATTTTTATGTTTATTTATGCACTCATAGTTAGGTGTTTATGGCAGTATGATGTAGGGAATTGCATGACAAAGAGGTTGCCATGAAATCTTGAAGAGGCCTCAGGTTCAGGTTCCTTGTCGAAGCATTGGAAACCCATGGGGATTGATTCATGGTGCTTGTTTCTAGTCATGTGCTTTCAGCATATTTCTATTGGTTTTCTCTTATTTTATTCTTCTTGTTTCCTTTTATGTTTTGAGAGTCTTGGGATTTGGTTGAGGAAAGAGGAAAGTTAGTGGAGCTCACGGAGAGATGAAATAAATCCAATAGGTAATGTAAGACACAGAGGAAGCTCAGTGCATAAGTAAGGGGAGTTGAAGGAAAGAATATGACAGCCAGTTGGACTGGTTTGGACCATTGGGGTAAATGGAAGATGGGAGGACAATCATAAGGTAACATGAAACGTAAAATATATGGGTTTGAGGTGTCATATGTCTTGGCTATGATGGGAACTATTGTTCTTCATGTTGTGCAAGGAGAAAGGGAGTTATCTTAACCTTGAACTTATGATATCTGGTAATCACGTTGTGATCATGATTATGATTATGTCTATATATGTATATATGTATGTATGTATGTTTTTGTTTGATAGGGTTGTAAGCTATATAACCAGATTCGTTGGAAACCCCTGTCGAATCCAAATCCTGCAAATCGGATACGATTTGACAGGAATTTGAATCCAAGAACAAGATTCGACGTGTTTGTACAGGATTCGTACGAATCCCATACGAATCCCATACGGGCACAATGAATCCCGATTCTGGGATTCGAATCCCAAGAAAATGACTCAGAATGCAGTGCTTAATTTTCCAAAAAAATCACTTAGAAATGCAGAGTTGTATTGTCCTTTTAGTTTAAAGTTTATCTGTTAATTATGGAGCAGAATCTCTTGAATATGTAGGTCAAAGATTCTATTGATTTCAAACATTACCTGAAGATTTGTGTTGGAGGTAACATTAGTCTTGCACATTGCAAAGGAAGTGCCAGAGGGATGCATATAGAAAAGAATGCCTGTGGTTTAAAATACCTTTGACAAAGTTTTCTTCATATAAATACTTTGGTATTGACATATCCCTCTTTTGGATGATGGTGAAACACAGAGGTGGAGGGCGTTGCACCTTAAAAATTTTGAGATGGTTACATTGCATTAAAATAAATTATGAATTATGAATCATGATTTATGTGACCACTGACATGTATTTGAATTTTGTACGTACTAGCATGCTATAGCGTATAGATGAAGATCAATGTTTTGAAATCAATGAATTTGTATCATTAATTATAATTTGTGTAAGAAATACAAAATATCTAATTTTTAATATATATATATATATATATATATATATAATATAATATATATATATATATATAAACGAATCCTACGGTCCTGTCCGTGGGTCAACGTGTCCAAATCTGACACTCGAATCCCGAATCCTATGAATCCCGAATCCCCATGTCAGGTGACTTAGGTTGTAAGGATCATGATTTCTTTATTGCTAATGATTATATAATAGTATGTGTTTAACATATGATGTGTTAACATAGAAAGTGCAGTGTACCACTATTCAATGATGCTTGAGATAAGTACCTTAAAGAACTTCAAATGATCTCATTGATACAAACAAAGTACCAACCAATAGTTTATTAGAATGAAAATAATCTGACAAAATCATTATTTCAAGATAATCCTAGTAACATAGTGTGTTGAGACGATCAACATACATAGGAATGTAAAGGGGGGAAATGACCCCATAGTTGATTTCACTTCAACAACAATGGGGAAGCACATGTCATCTTCAGGCACCATGATTAATAAGTCACATAATAGAGAGGGATGCAAACCTCCAGAAAAGGATTTAGAAAACTCATAAGTGAGGCATGTCAAAAAAATGTGATGGTAAAATTTGGTGATGTAATTTTCTAGTTTATCTTTATTAATTCTACTCTAGGTTGTGCCTTGAATTGTCATAGTGGGTTCTTTTAATATTAACTTGTGTGTCTAGCCTTAATGATATACTTGGAGAGACCAAAAGGAAAATGATACAATAAATAAAACTAATTCAGTGATAGAACACTGAAATTTGCATGAAACAACCTGCTGATATGTAGCATGGACACAATTGGTCCACTTGAACAAAGGACGAGATAATATTCCCCATGAAAATGGTAAGTTAAAGTTATTGTCATGGCATATTTGATATCATGAAAGTATGATGGCTCCTAAGGGACAGGTCTTTGATTGCAAGCCATCGTGGGAACAAGGTAAGAAACTTTTGTTGCAACAATAACAAGTATGATTGTTGTGTGAGGGTATAAGAACATAACCAATTATTCTCAAGGTGGAATAGAATAATTATCTATTAATAATCCATAAGAACTTACATTTCAAATGTAACAAATGATTTGTTGTTGAATGAAGTAGATAACATGCCATGTTATGATATATAAGGAAATCATTATATTATAGTAGCATGGTGACATGCCATGTTATGATGTATAAGGAAAGAAATATATTATAGTAGCATGGTGATATGAAATGATGGATGCACATATGAATACAAGAGGGAGAGACCCCATAGTTTTATAGGGAAACAAAATTGTGAATAATGTACATCAGTAACTTGTAGTATAGAATGACAAAGGGGCCCAAGATTGAAATAATACTGCAATTAGGACCTTTGGTTGGCACTAAATAAAATAACAAAGAAGCCCAAAATGGGTGTAATTAAGTTTTCTTAAATAATGTAGACAACAATATGGTCATCTTGAAAATGGAAAAAAAAAAGGAAGTCATCTTAAACTCTACTCGTGCATGACCAATGCCTATGTAACATTTGAATTAAGATAAAGGGTATAGTAGTGCTATTTAATACAATCTAACATAAAGACAAAGAAAGAAAAAGGGTTTATGAAACTCTTAATACCACTATACAAAGTGGAACCACATAATGTAGTCCTTGGAAATCGGCTTAGCCATTGGGTAAGTAAAAAGATTAATTATTTTTGTTGATGAACTAAAATGACGATGCTAACTCTTATTGAGTGTAGGCATCTAACTCATGTAGAGTTGTTATACGTGCTTTTGATACTTACATGATCTACAATTTACAGTAGAACCACATAATGTAGTCCTTGGAAATTGGCTTAACCATTGGGTAAGTAAAAGTATTAATTATTTTTGTGAGTGCACGCTTCTAACTCAGGTAGAGTTGTGATACATACTTGTGACCCATGTTAAGTACATGGGTAACAATTGATGATGTCTTTAATAAAGTTTCAAACATATGTATATATATTCTTAAATTATGATTGACATAAACTACTCATAACCACAATGAATATGCAACATGGTGGACTCGACGGACTAGGCGTAGTTGAACCATCATGCAATTTTCAATAAGAGAGAAAGGTTATTCTAAGAATCACCCAAGTTAGTTGAAAGAACCTAATTGGGAGAATTTAATCACATTACATAATATATCTTGTTTGGAAGGCTGGAAATACCAAGGACTATGTTTCACTTTAGGGGAGATGTAGTAATCCTATGTCACAAGGTAAATATTTAAATTTTTTTTACTACAAAGATTTGGTAAGTTATGGAATATGTGAAAAGTTTAGTGAAAAAATTAATGTTTAAAGTTTATTTAAATTTTATAGAAATGTGTTAAGGCAAGTTTTGAAATTCATAATGAAAAAATTTAATGAAAAATTTTCACTTACTTTTGGATTTTGTTAAAGCAAAGGTATTCTTGATTTGGTTGGAGCTAGTGAAATCCCCCAATCAAACTTGTTAAATCTGTGAGCTCCAAACTGATACATTCTTGATGCCTTTGGGATAGACCTTGCTAGGTCACTCTCAATAAACTGTTCTCAAAATAGAAAACTGGCTCTCGGCATAACTAGTGATTATGGTCCTTCTCGTTGGTTCGGAGGAGAGGTCATTCTCCTTTGTTAATTCTCAAGCAATCTAACTAACCAATAAGTATTTTGTATTGATAATTTTTTGTTCACATTAAATTGGAATTAGTGTCTAGAGTTTTGTAAAGAAAGGTTTCTTTTCTAAAGTCTATACCAAAAGAATGAAGGGATTCTTGTAATCAAATCCATGTGAAGGTAAGGATGTGGATGATAAATTCTTTTGACATGGAAGAGTTGACACATGTAAAGTGATGGTTTAATGCATTAAATGCCCTAGTACATGCATGCTCTATAACAAAATAACACACAGTCTTGGTGGCTACATAAATTAAAAATAAAGGGTGTGTGTTATTTTGTTATAAAGCATGCATGTACCACGGCATTTAATGCCCTATGGCAAGCCGTGACAGGATAGTTTCCCCAAAATATCCAAAGTGGGAAACAGTTCATATCTTTGTACGAATATATATTTATATCCCTGCATTCCCAAAGTGCTAGCCAATTGAAGGAATTGAATTTCAACTGTCCCTTGCACTGTTGGTCCTAGAAACAACCATAAATAAGATTAGACGATTGTATCCTACGGAATTAAATGTAGGGCTTCTAGCAAACAACCTGCAGAAGCTAAAATGGCCTCATAATTAAATCATGAATTAAGTATGCAGAAGGTAAAGTTAAATTCTACATGCTGCAAGTTGACATTATAATTACATAAACAAAGACAGATTACATGCAAATAGTCGACAGTAGAAATCGTTTCCTCTATGATACATCAAAGAGAAACTACAATAAGTATCTCAACCATTTTATTGTATCTCAACCATTTTAAGTAATACATCTAAATAATTATGTCATGAGAAACAACCAATATAAGAAAGACTATAAGTGTAACCTAAATAAATGTTCAATTGAAAGACCTCAAAAGAGGCGAAACCCTTGTACCGTAATTCCACGAAGGTTGATTTGAGATGATAGTGAAGAACTAGAAATACATTGCAGGAAACTAAACCAACAAAATATTTAACTAAGAATTGTATGCTAAAGAGTGAGAAGTAAACTCAGGAATTAGAAAAGGAATAAATTAATGAATTTATATATATATATATATTTATTTATTTATTTCCCGCAGAAAGTTATAAAGTAAACCCAGTAGTGAAGAGCTGACGTGATGTGATGGTAATGTCAGTCATTGCTCGAGCAAGTCTAGATGTCTATTGCTGGTTGAAGTGATAAAGAAACTAAAACTGTTTGCGCACCAGCTGTTTAGTTACAGACGATGGAGCCTACAAGCTCAAACTTGGGAACACAAATGGGAATGGACCACCTTGCTCGATTCTTGACCATCGAATTGTAACCCTAGTCCATCAACGGTGGAGATTATGTCGATGTTGCCATTACCCAGTGGTATGACAACTGGGTTCGAGAAAGTTATCCAAAGGAATTCACTCTTTGGTTTATAAATAATCCGAGCAAGATAGGCCGAGGAAATTATAACATTGTGCTATACCGGAACAAAAGAATATATATATATATGAGTTGAGAACATTTACATAATGATACACTAATGTTAACAATGCAATACATATTAACAAGCCCATTATAACAATTATAATGCGATAATATTCGCACGTAGTTATTGGAAGAATGGTATATAGAGGATATTAGGGTTATGACCTTGCCTTCTACAATAGAGTTAAAGCCATGCTAGCGTAGAGGAAAAATTATATATAAAAAAATTTGTTACTAGTTACATTTAGAGATTGAATATGAGTTTTGAAGGTATCTATTCAACATATTCAAATACTTTCTCTTATTCCAATGATAATTAGTGGGAAAGGATTCGTCTATGTGACAGGTGAGGTTTTGTCAAATATAAAAGTCGCTGAAATTTTATATATCCATCATAACAACCTTCCTCTCTCTCATATGTATCTCCCTCTATATACCTCAATAATCATAGTTAATACCAAAACTTCTCTTCCCGGTTATGAATGGCGGAAAAATAATCCCTTCATTGCTCACAAGTTGAATAAAGGTAGTCATCTGCTCTAACTTTTACGCTTTACTGTACGGAGGCAATATGCATTTTTTTATTTCATATAATTTAATATAAAAGTGATACCTATTTTTCTATTCCAATATTATAAGATATACATTAAAATTACACCACTGTGTATTTTTAAAAGAGATTAATTCATTATCCCTGAATTAAAAAGTAATTTAATTTGATTTAGAGGAAAAAACACAATTATTAGTATTTAATTCATCAAATCTAGAACATAATAATATTATTAATTTAATGTAAATTGGAGATGAAATCAAAACTGTTTTAATTTTTTTGCGAATTTGGTAATACAAATATACTTTTATTTATTGAATTGAAAATGGATATTGAATGAATGAATTGTAATTATTTTTGGAATAATAATTTTATATTTAATTTCCACTTTATCACATTTAAATTGATCATATTTAATAGTAAATCTATTACTTTGTAGTAATTATATTTAACATTCTCACAATGAATAAATTTATGTGTCAATTTTTTTATTTTCAAGAGTGATATAAATTAATGGAGTAGCATTCATTCATATAATTTTTTATTTTCAAGAGTGTTATAGATATATTTAGGCACTGCAACCCCAATCACATATGTCGATAAACCAAGGGCTCTCAAACCCCTAAAAGTATTGTTTCAAAACTTAAATGATGAACGTCAACTTATTACATCATTTCCCAGAAGTTCTCTCTAAAAAACTACTCAGAACTGGTCAAAACTGGACCATACTGATGCAGGAGCATCCAGCTCTGAGGAGACACAAAGTGGTTGACAGTCTCATGAAGAGACCGGAACACACAGTCGTTTATTTTTAACTGGACAGGTGTTAGGCTTGTCAGTTACGTTACTTTATTTTACTTGTTTTATTTTATTTTATTTGTCTGAAGGTTGATAGGATTAGGACAATTATAGTTGTGCACTGTTACTTTTTAATAGGAATTAGTAACAGAAAAATAATTGATTAGTTTCTTTAAAAAAACATTACATTAGTTAAGGACAGTTAAAGAACTGATAAACAGTTACCCTTCTGTTGGGGCAGTTTTCTCAAGAACAGTTATGTTTCATAAGGATAAAAGCAGAAAGATAATCATTGTACGGGATTCCCCGAAGAAAGAGAGAACAATAAGAAATACAGTCATTCTCTAAAGTAAAACATTTTATTTTTTTATCTACTCTATCATCACTGTAACAGAGAATTTCATATATGAAAATATAATGTTGCGGCAGTTTTCTCAAGAACAGTTATGTTTCATAAGGATAAAAGCAGAAAGATAATCATTGTACGGGATTCCCCGAAGAAAGAGAGAACAATAAGAAATACAGTCATTCTCTAAAGTAAAACATTTTATTTTTTTATCTACTCTATCATCACTGTAACAGAGAATTTCATATATGAAAATATAATTCTATGTGTAACTAAACTGGCATGGTAGAAATAGTACAGGACGAATAAACGTAAAGAACAGAGAGCGGATGCAAAATATATTTCTTCCAGATTGAGGAGAAAGAATAATTCCAAGTACAGACAACTTCAAACAGCGGAATATAACGAGAACAGTAGAGAACGTGCATAGCAATATCGCTTCCAGAACGAAAGAGAACAAGAAAACGCGTGCACAAACTAACTCAGGTAACCCGTAAAGACCTCCATATAGTATAATAGAGCAATGCTGAATTGAAATTGAAAAATTGTATCATTTCATTACAATATGATTTATATATAGTCCAGTTGTTTCACGGTCCTTTCGAGACCAAAAAAGAGAAACGCATTCTTCAAAACCAAAGCAGAGTTTTGCACAATACATTACATAACAGACAGGTCATCAAAGTTATACATTATATAACAGATAGGCCATCAAATTATTACAGTAAGAGAATGCCATAGTGTCGGCGGACTAGGGTTTTCAAATACCCGAGGGTTTCCAATTGACTGAACGCTCCTACTGACAGGACGAGGGTTTGAAATAACAAATGCCAACCGACAGCTAATCAAACAACCAGATACTACAGACCAGGGTTCGAATCATCCAAAATAACCACCTACAGGAAAGGGTTTCGAAAAACCCAGAGATGCATTACAGAACAGAGGCCAACAACCCGACAAATTTACCAGAAGACGGAACAAGTTACACCAGCCAAGAGACAGATAAATTCATCGCACAGGCGACCGACAACTACAAAACTAAACCTCGAAACCTCAATGAATGAAAGGCTGATATGGTAAGACCCAACCCGGAACAAGTGACTGGAGGGTTGGAATGTTTGACAGTAGTCGTGTAGAACGCTACCCAGGAGCCAGCAGAACCAGACCACCTGCAAATAGAACCGAAGCGGATTAGTGGCGTTATAGTTTGAATAGCCGTAAAGGAAAACGAGACATGAATGTAACCAAAAGTGAGGGAGCTTACCTGAACAGAGAAGGCCAAACCAAACCATACAATAACCCATAACCCCTGAAGACACGGAGCAAGGGTGTCAGGGCACGAAGAGAAATAGTAAAACAAGTTTAGCAGGGAACCAGAACTCACCATTAGCCATATAACCGGAATGCAAACGCTTGGAGTAACCCTGTCATAAAGTAACATATCAGTAAAGCTGAGCAGGAAACACCTTCGAACAGGAAATCGAGCAAATGAACCAGTTAAATTAAATACAAACCCTGTGCAGTGCGAGGGCGTCCTCATAGCATTGAAACACCATATTAAAATTAAGAAGGGGCCGAGAGAACCCATAGAACCAGCATCAAACCAGAGTGACAGAGGGACGAAACCCCCACAGAGCAGAGCGCGGGTGAAAACGAAAAGCATAAAGTGACAAACGATTAGGGTTGACAAAGGGCCAAAAGGTCATATAGAAAGGAACCGGCAAGTGTAGGTAAGTGACCGTAGAAACCGGTCCAAACCCTAAACCAAAGTTCGATGCACGTATTGCAGAGTTAAGTCAACCTTTAATTCGTTTCAGGACACAAGTCCTATCAGACAGAGATATTTTATATTCGGCGGGAGGCCATCATAAGTGGTATCAGAGCTAGTTTCTTGAGTTAGAACAAATGGAACAGGTAGAAGGTGAAGGTGAAGGAAGAGGAAGAGGAAGAGGACGAGGACGAGTAGTCCATAGGGCAGTAGATGTTGGACTTCGAGAGGAGATTCGAGTTTTGCGTGAAAGATTGGCAGTGATAGAGGATGGGGGAAGAAGAAACCCAGCAGACAACAGTGATGAAGAAGTAGCTGAACCAGAGGAGGATGAGTATGAAGGAGTGACACAGGCACTTAGATTATTGAAGTCAGTTTTGCTGTCCAGTCATAAGCCAAGGCATGAGTTACCTACTTATGACGGTAGTTTGTCTGCAGATGTGTTGTTAGATTGGCTGAGTGAAGTTAATAAATTTTTTGAGTTTGAGGAAACCAGTGAGGACAAACAAGTGAAGTTTGCCGCCACCAAGCTGAAAGGACATGCGTCCTTATGGTGGGACAGCGTTCAGGCAGAAAGGAAGAGACTAAACAAACAGCCAATCAAGAAGTGGGCCAGAATGGAAGCAAAGCTGAAGGAGAAGTTCCTACCGAAAGATTACCAGATCATGTTGTACAGGCAGGTACAGAACCTGAAGCAAAGAGGAATGACTGTTAGGGAGTTTATAGAGGAATTTTATAAATTGAATTTGCGAGCAGGGTATGTGGAAGATACCTCAGAAAAAATAGCCAGATAATGGCTTGAGAGGGGAGATTTTAGACGAAATTGGTATTCTTTCACCACAAACACTGGATGAAGCCTATCAGTTTGCATTGAAGGCAGAGGAGAAGATAAACAGGAAACAAAACACCAGGAGAGGAGGTGGTTCTGGCAGAGGAAAAGGCAAAGTTTATGGCAGAGGTAGAGGTGCAAGTCCAAATGAAGAGGGCAACAGTTCCAAATCTGCTGGTACAATAGATAAGGACAACAGCAACAGGGAAGGATGACCAGCTCATAGAGGACGAGGATTTGGTCGGGGCAGGGGAACTGTCCAGTGTTACCGTTGTCATAAGTTGGGACACAAGTCTTATGACTGTCCTGAGGGTGAACCAGCAGGAGAGAGGAACCTATGTTGCTCAGCCAGAGGATGTGGAGGAGACACCTCAAGAGGCAGAGAATACACCTGAAACAGGAGAAGCCTTGGTGTTAAATAAAGTGCTGTTAAAACCAGCAAAGGAAGTTGCAGAACCAGATCAGCGAAAAGCTTTGTTTCGCACTGTTTGCAAGTCACGAGGTAAG
>APFE030833892.1:0-11074 GCA_000404065.3 Pinus taeda
AAATATTATTAAGAGCTAATAATATTTTACTCTTCTATTTTTAACCTGGCAGTCTAAAAATAGACTCCGCCCATATGTCTAAAAATAGAGGTCCATCTATTTTTACCAACTTGACCAATCATCCACAAATAGCATCCTGCAACTCATAGACCATGATCCATATGTCTAAAAATAGACATAGTCTAAAAATAGACTTTGCGCCAAAAATAGCCTGCGGGCACACTTAATGAAGGCGACTTCTTTTCAATAAGCTCCATCATCTTGTTTCATTTTCAAAACTCCATCTCAACAAGATATGGATTATCTGTAACCCCTATCCTGTAACTCTGGAATGTTCTGCATGCAACACATCTACTCGGTCCACTTGCTCCAACAACACTTGGAACAAAAACACTCCCAACTGACCCCTCTGTTGGGCTAGGAACATACTCTGATGCTGAAGACCTACCTACTGCTGACAAGTGCTCCCTTTCTAACATCTGCTCTACTGCAACTTCAACCTCAAAGAAGCCAAAAGAATTGCCACTGGCTTAACTTTCCAAACCCTGATAAAATATGGAAGGACCTATCACAGAACCCTCATTGGATGAAAATCAAACTGTTCGTGTGGATGGTACAACACAAAAAGATTCTGACTTCGAAAAATCTTAGAAAGAAAGGTTTTGCTGGACCATCTAGATGTCAGTTATGTGGTCTTCATGAAGAAACGATGGATCAATTTCTCCACCTCTGCACATTCACCTCAACCTTATGGAATTGGGTTGCCCCAATCTTCAGGAAAACTGACAGGGATGAAAACGACATCACTAAAACTTTAAAAAATTGGAGGAAAAACTTATCTGAAAATGAGACAGTCAACACAGCCTTGACTCTGATTCCAGGCTTTTTGATTTGGGATGTTTGGAAAGAGCGCAACAACGAAATTTTCAATGATAAAGCTGGCTTAACCCAAAGCATCATAACTCAGCTCTTAAAGCTGCCAAAGGAACTGTAAATACCATTCTGAAGCAACCTCTCAAGAATCCTCCTTCTCACCAAGATGCTCTCATTATTTTGCTTTTGGGCCTTTAGAAGCTAGTCCCCTAGGGCACAAACAAGATTGCAACACTCACTACAGTGGGGAAGGGTTACTGGAAACTACCCCGCTTGCCTTTTGAAATTCAGTATAGATGGAGCCTCAAAAGGAAACCCGGGGGTTGCAGGTTACGGTGGAGTTATAAGAGATGACAAGGGAAATATAAAAGTCATATTTCAGAGTCATTTAGGGAACACCACCAACAATATGGCGGAACTTATGGTCATAGAGCATTGCTTGGAGATACTGATGGATCTCAATTTGCATAACACAATCATAGAGGCAAACTCTGAATTAACAATTAATTTTGTAAAAAAAATAGTAAATGGCTAAGCACCAGAAAAAGTCTCTAACCACTCAAGACTTTTGGAAGTCTATCATCATATTCAATCACATCTAAGAATCCTGAGAACCCTTAGTTTTGTTCATGTACGCAAAAATACCAACAGATTAGCGGATCGGATGGCGAATGAGGGGGTGCTCTGTAAAAGAGATAACAATAAATATATGTGGGAGTTAACACCCGCAGAGAAACTGCGTGAGGACTTCCACATTCTGCCAAGCGCAGAGAGTGAACATTATCATAGTATGAATGGGAAGCAGCAATTTAGAAATTAAGATGATAGAGGATAAGGGTTCAACGAGCAGAAGACCTCAGATTCGGTGCGATTGGGTCTCCCAGATGAATGGAAGGAAGCGGAGAAAGAGCGGGATGCTTTTTCGAGGAAAACAAAGTTTAACGAATTAGTGGTTTTTAGGCGTCCCCAATCCCCTAAGTGGTATTTTAAGGTTTTCCCCCGATGCCACTCATCAATCAACATGTGGGTAAGGGAGGAGAGAGAAAACTGCCTATATTGGGCGGGTTTTCCTCGTGATTCTTCTCTGCCCGATATTCTCCTCAATCGTTAGATCTTGCTTGTGAAGATCTATGGCCACGGTTCATCGAGCTAGTTGGCAGTATTAGCCTTCGAGCTAATCATGATCTTGGTGGTGTCTCGACCGTTTCTCATGGGTTTCGAGCGGTGAAAAAGCCTCGGAGTTATATCCCTCGGTAGACCCGATTAGACTCTAGAGATGGCTTTGAAATCTTTTCAAGTCTTTTGTGTTAGATAAAATATGTGCTAGTTGAGCTCCCGATTTTGCCCCTCTACCTTGTGATCTATCTAAACTCCAGATCTATTAAAGCGCAGAGAAAGATCAAATCTCTGAAAGTGCAAACCTCTTTTCTAAGTGTAAAATGTTAGGAAAAGTTTTTGCTTAATGCTAAAATAAATTTAATAGATCCGGAGTTTACATAGATCTACACTGGTTTTAAAATTAAATGTTCTATATTTAGCGATGTGATGTGTTGAGATATATATCCTACATAAAAAGATAAGTTAAATGGGAAAAGAAATGGTTGCATCCAATTTTTAAATATATTTATGTGTAAAAATATATAATTTGTGTTTTTTTAAATCGTTAACACCATCGAACCTTTTTACAATGTGTATTATTTATTTTTCTATATTTTAGATTTTTAATAATAACAACCACCGGTGTAAATAAATATATAGAAACATGAATTGGATCAGCAAACCACCATTTTCAAATTTTATTGTGCTATGAAGTTATGAATGGATATCTATATTCTTGCAAATGATTAGCATGAAATCCTATACAATAGTTGCACGAAAGAAATATGGAGCACGGGAAACATGAATATGAGGCAGGCCTCTGTGTAGTGGGAGAAACTGTGTTTAGTTCAAGAGCCCATTAATTTCCTGGTACATCTAAAGGATTGAGTGTGAGAAGCTACTGAATCGCGAAACTGGCCTCCTTCGACTGCCATGTCAATATGATGTGCTGACGCGTGCTTTCCAGCATCAATGGATCTCTCATAATTCCTCATTAACTCACCCTTGCCGTTAGCCTTCACTTGCTGCTCCTCCATTGATTTTGCTGTGCAACATCCAGGAGTTGGAGCATTGAGGCAGCTGGAGGGCACATAGAAAGTGACGCCTCAATGGAAGAATGAACGTTACGTTGATGTGAAGGAGTTGGAAGATGGGGATTTGGTTGAGCTGCAGCAGCCACGAGTAGGGCGTTGTGAACATTACTACTTTTATGAGGTCTTCCTTCGATTGCGATGTTGACTTGATGTGCTGACCTGTGCTTTTCAGCATCAATGGAGCTCTCATAATTGCTCACTAACTCCGCCTTGCCATTGGACATCACTTTCGAAATTGCAGTGCAATATCCAGGATGAGGAGTGGAGCATTGCGTGGGCATTGGGGTGAGGCTGCACGGCACACTGAAAGTCCTGCTGCCCACATGCCAACGGAGGAATGAACGTTACGTTTGTGTGAAGGAGTTGGCAGATGGGGATTGGGTTGACGGGCAGCAAACACGACCAGGGGGTTGTGACCATCACCTCGAAACGATTGCCATCCTCCTGATGCCGCGACTTTAAGAGAAGATTGAACGTTACTGTGAGCATTTCCGTCGAGTTGAGGTGCCGGAGAAGCTGCAACCCGAAGAAAGGGGCTTTTCTTAAAGCAACAACGTCGACATGGGTAGGGCGACGTCAGTAAGTAGAATGACAGGAACGTTAGCTTTTATTTTCCTAGGGAAAGGCATCATCCTTTTCTGCTCTTATGTTCAACTAAGGCTTTGATATCGTTACAATCTTCTATAGATGGATGGGTTAGATGGTTGATAGTCTCTAAATATTGGAGATAATGAGAGCTATGGAAATAGTCTGTAAATATTGGAGATAATGAGAGCTATGAAGCTATACTTGCATATGAAATATTTGAGATAATGAGAGCTATGAAGCTATAGTTGCAGATGAAATATTTGATGCATGCATAGTGCATACAATGCATTACTCACATGGAGGGAGATTCGTTTTTATATGCATACAAAGAGGGGACGGCACACCCTGATTCGTCTTTATATGCATACAATTCAAATTAATTACATATCCTTCGTTCGTAGAGCAGACAAAAGATATGCGATTGTCTAAAGGTCGCAATAGCAAAGCCCCGCTTTAACGTTCAAACTCCTTAACGTTACCAGTGTTTTCAACTTTGTGGGTTGACTGCGTGGAGAGAGCGTGGAATAGTAATGTGTGAGCGGGTTGGGATGTTTGAATTTGTTGCTTTATTCATCTCCGGTGTTGAATTGACTTCGGGCTAATGGAAGCAGAAGATTCTTGGAAGTCAAATTTTGATCCGTAAGGGAAGCGTTGACGTAGATCGTACAGATTCCATGTAATATAAAATGTTCTTTTATAATTTTATACATCAAATCCCAATCAAAAATGTCTATCTTAATTTTTTTTTTTTATAAAATCACTAACTTTTATTTTACCAATATCCATTATCTAAATAACTTATTTTATATTATTGTATAAATCAAACGTCATAGATTTTTACAAATATTAAAGCAATGCTAACGAATTTCCTATACAAATTCTTATTTCATAATAAGAGGTGTTAATCCGACTGTATGCCATTTCCCCAATCCCAAAGGGGTTTGTGAATACTATTAAATAGAAATTTATAATTTTGGTTAGTCTTACTATATTAATCCATGAACCAAATAAACCATGCATTGTATCGAATTTCAAATCCATGTATTATTTAACGAACTGAATCAAACTATCAAATTTCCGAACTTTTTCTTCCAATACGACCGAATTTGGTAACCATGCATTATATCACCTATGGCCACATATGTTAAGAGGGAACCAAACAGAAAGCCTCAAGGCCTGTAGCGAAATCCATTTCTCTGAATAAAACTATTGTTCTAGTAGATATAAAAACATTTTTCTCATTATATCACCTATGGCCAAATAGGCTGAGAGGAAACCAAACAAAAATGCTCAAGGTCCATAGCAATACTTAAAAATACTTCGCTTCCACGGTATCCAAAAGAAGCACAACATAATAACAAACAAAAAATATCATATCTATATTCTTCAGAACAAAAATAAGACGTAGACCACCTTGAAGAAACCAAACCTGTAAGACACATGAGAATTGATGTCAAAAATACCTAAAGCCACCATTTCTAGTCATGATCAGAGAAAATTAGCAATGAGTACTATTACTTAGAGGATATGTGTGATCACCACAGGCAAAGTCACACATAAGGAAGGTTTCCACATGATCGAAATGAGAGTCCACATAGTCCGAGCATAAATCGCTCTTGTGTCGTAGATTGGCATCGTTCGGTACCAAGTCGGAAGCTGCTTCGTCTTTCACTAGCCATTCTTCCTCTACTCATAGTGATGCTAGCAGAACGTGTCAGAATGTAGAAGATTTAGTTGAAAGCACTAGTCATACAAATTTTGTTGGACATCTCCATATTTTATCTGATTATCTAGCTTCCTATTTTCATGCAGCAAAAACAATGAGATTGATGAGCTAGTGTATCTTACCATTCCCTCGCAACCTTAGTATCTAGGTCTCAAGTTGGACGAGCACTCGCGACGACCACCAATGGATGGGAGAGTCGAAAAACTAAGATCATGGGTACAGGCGTGCCCATGACGTGCGACAGTCATGCGGACGTAGTGGTAGACGCATTTGGTTAAAGGTGAAATTTACTTTAGTTCCTTTTAAATGTGTCATCATTTCGAGCAAATAGTGAGTTGGAGAAGGAAATCTTAACACCATCATCGGTTAGTGGGTATTTTGTCTAGCATGCCATGAAATGGGAATTTTATCTAATGATTAATTGGATATATGATTTTTGAGCTCGTTCTTGAGTAGAACTAAGTTCAGGAAAACACACAATGATCAATGTTTGGAGGTGGATGCTTGTGAATCCCTCATGATATAATATTTTATGGCCATAATCTAGTTTTTACATGAGCACATCATAGAGATTTTGGACTCATTGAAAAAATAGATTCCATAAAGGGGATGTGATTAACGAGAATGATGAAATTGAGATGGACATGGGTATCCTTTCGAATACAATTATATGCCATTGATCACATTTATAACGTATTTAGGTGAGATTAGAGTATTGCTGATTTTTATTTATATCCGAAGCAAGAAACTACTAGGGTTTGATATTGATCCGTATGTTGAGGTAGGGTTTGTGAATATATGATAATTTATTAAAAAAACATATTCATAGCTTGACGTGTTGATCATGAAACAGTGGTTTATATCGATGATGGTTTGGTAATGTTGTTGATGTTGTAAGAGGACTGAAAATAAAAATAACTGTGTGGCAGTAAACTTATTTGTTTATCTTGATTTAGTAGAAAATAGATAGATCGATCTAGTCTAAAAATTGTGAAATGTTGTCCATCATTGTGAGATTAAGGTTGGAGCCTTCAGCACAAGTGACAACTTTCTCATCAGGGTGGCAGGGTGGCACAAGGCGGGATAGTGGAGTCTCCTTTAGGTTGGAGCATGAGAACACTTTAGGGTGGTAGTGTGATTATAGGGTATGTTAGAGCTTGCAAAAATTATTGCCTCCTTCCTGTTGCAGCTCGTGAATATGGTTTTGTAGCATCCTTCAAGTCGAACATATAAACTAGGATGTTGGAGCATTGTTCTAGTTGGAGCTAGTAAACCAAGAAATTGGAGCGTCCTTTAGGTTGGAGCATGTAAATGAGGGAGTTGGAGCCCCCTTTAGTTGGAGCTTAAAATATTGATGTTAATTTTATTAAAGACAGATATTAAGAAACATTTTGTTGTTTTTCTCCCTTAAAAGTTTCCACCTAAAAATATGGTCTATACTATCTTGGAGTTTGTGCATTGTTGAGTGGTATTGTTTATTTTTCATGTGATGTTGATTTATGTTGATATGATGTTAGTGATAATTTATGCTCTATGAGGTTAAAAAATATTGATTCATGATAAATATTTATTCACCCCCCTCTCAATATTTCCAACCCCTGGGGACCACACCCAGCCTGGACCACATTAACCCTTAGCATGCTCAGATTTTCACCCATATATTTTCAAATGAGTGACCTATACAACACGAAGTGCCTTAACATAATACACTCAACTTTATGCCTCGTTGGATAATTTTTAAAAGGTATTTTTAAAAATTTATTATACATTCAATTTTATTAAGGGAATTTCGATGATTAAAAAGTTTTTTTTAAGGAAATAATAGAATAATATCTAAACTAATAAAATAGGATTTAGGAATCAGAAAAAGAAAAAAAGGAAACCTATTTTCTCATTACATTTTTTTGTTTATCTGCTAATATATTTACTCAAATATTAACTATATACACCCCAAGGAAGAAAAGTGAAGTTTGTTGTGCATTATTGAAGAATATTCTAGATGTGAACTCTGTGAAGTTAGAGGTTTTTGAAGTGCTTATTAATATGTGGAGTTCTGCAAGGGTACGGATATCTTTGTAGTGAATTTTTTTTTTTATACTAACTTGAGAATTAAATATATAAACACCTTTTTCAAACCTATTTGAATGTGGATTCAATCTCTTAAAATGACTGCTTCGAATATTAATGTGAAACTATTAGTGAAGGAAATTGAGCTAGAACATGAGCAGACCGATGAGCATATTTTTCATAGGAATATTAACGATAAAACAGGGGCCATTGATTATTTCGGGCCTATTTACACATGAAAATCACATTGCAAACACTTAATTGTAGCCCTAGTATGAAGATTGAAAGTTTTCAATGTTCTTAGTGCTTTAATTAAACAACCTAAAGGATTTTATCATCATTATAGAAATCTTCATTGTGCTGACCATTACAACTTCCTAGGGTTTGTACTAGAGTGCACTTCCTATCGAAGTACCATTTAGCAATTGAGATGATCTTGTTCTTCAACACCTTAAAGGAGAAAACGCTGGACTAGGAAGACATCAGTTTTATAAGCTTTGAGTTGAAAGTGAGCTTAATGTAAATACTGACATGTGATCGTTCATATGGCTACATTATATGTGCTCGAACAGGTGGAGCAACAAAATATACAATTAAATACATTATGTTTGGTCACTATATGGTTGCAATATATTGCTACATTTGGATGATATGACATGCTTCAATTATATTCATACTTGTGATATTCCTTCACCAATGTCAAATTAACTTTAGTTCATTTTAAGTGTGTCATCATTTCGAACATATAGTGAGTGTTAGAAGGAAATATTAACACCATCACTGGTTAGTGGCCATTTTTTCTAACATTCCATGAAATGGGCATTTTATCTAATGATTAATTCGATATATGATTTTTGAGCTCATTCTTGAGTAGAATTGGGTTCAGGAAACACACAACAATCAATGCTTGGAGGTGGATGCTTCTGAATCCCCGGTGATATAATATTTTATGGGCATAATCTAGTTTTAGCATGAATAGGTCATAGAGGTTTTGGACTCACTCACAAAATATATTCCATAAAGGGGATGTGATTAACCTGAATGATGAAATTCAGATGGACATGGGTATCTTTTTTAATACAATTATATGTTATTGATCACAATTATAATGTATTTAGTAGAGATCAGAGTATTTGCTTATTTTTATTTATATACTAGGCAAGAAACTTCTATTGTTTGATATTGAGCAAGATGTTGAGTTAGGGTTTGTGAATATATGATAGTTTTTCAAACATTCAGATTCATAGCTTGATGTGTTGATGATGATTTGGTAATGTTGCTGATGTTGTAAGAGGAGCGACAGTAAAAATATTTGTGTAGCAATAAAATTATTTGTTTATCTTCATTGAGTAGATAAGAGATAGGTGGATCTAGTCTAAAAATTGTGAAATGTGGTCTGTCATGGTGAGCTGAAGGATGGATCCTTCAACACAAGTGGCAACTTTCTTAGCAGGGTGACAGGGTGGTGCAAGGTAGGAGAGTGGATTCTCCTTTAGGTTGGAGCATGAGAACAATTCACAGTGGCAACGTGATTCTAGAGTATGTTAAAGCCTGCAAAAAATATTGCATCCTTCTACTTGTAGCTGGTGAATATGGTTTTGGAGCATCCTTCATGTCGAACATATAAACTAGGATGTTAAAGAATTTTTCTGGTTGGAGCTGGTAAACCAAGGCATTGGAGCATCCTTTAGGTTGGAGCCTATAAACGAGGGGGTTGGAGCATCCTTCAGTTGAAGCTTAAAATGTTGAGAAAAAATTATTAAAGACAGATATTAAGAAACATTTGGTGGTTTTTCTCCATGAATGGTTTCCTCCTAAAAATATGGTCTCTATTGTCTTGATGTTTGTGCATTGTTGAGTGGTATTTATTGTTCATGTCATTTTGATTTATGTTTATATGATGTTAATCATAATTTATACTATATGATGTTAAAAAATACTAATTGATGAGAAATACAGACTCAACCCCTCTTAGTATTTGCAACACCTGTGGACCACACGAACCCTTAGCATGTTCATATTTTTGCCCATAGAGTTTCAAACCAGTGATATTTACAAAACAAAGTGCCTTAACTTAATACCTTCTACTTTATGCCCCATGGGCCAATTTTTAAAAGGTATTCTAAAAAGTTAGTATCCATTCAATTTTACTAAGGGAATTTCGAGGATTAAAATGTATTTTTTAAGGAAATAATAGAATAATAGCTAAACTAATAAAATAGGAGATAGGAATTAGAAAAAAAAAAAAAAAGGAAAATTATCTTTTCATATATAATATAATATAATATTATATAATATAATAATATATATATATATATCTTCTAGTTTATTACTCAAATATTAACTATATGCACCCCAAGGAAAAAATTAAATAAGAATTAAAACAATAAATAAGAATTAGAAATTTAAAGAAAAAAAAGGAGGAAAAAAAAATTGTGTATTGCATTTTCAGATTATCTCTTTATACATTTACTCAATTATAAAGTATAAACACCCATTGAATGGGTGCATACACTTGATATTTCACTAAACCTATCAAAATATAAGATGAATATACAAAGTGTGTTTAACACCCTCGTCCTACATCTACTCAAGTAAACAACCAACTGGGTTAAACATTTGATGAGAGGATACTATGATTAGATTCAACCTCTTATGTGACCTTAAGGAAGTGGAATCGATGGAAGCACAACATACATGAAGAAATTTTGAATAATATAACACTTATTCACAGAGATTATCCTGACTATACACTATTTGCGGAATGCATGCATAATACATAACCTCCTCTACATTGATCATCAGTTTGCAGAATTAAAACATCAATCGCATTCGCACATTAAAACATCAATTGCACATATCAACACAGTATATCATCGGGAAAGAATACAACTGAAAACCACCAACTATCTATATATTATATTGATTGAGAACATGTAACAATACATAGTACAATACTCCTCACAAGTACTCAGTACTATCTCCACCTGTTACACACAAACTAGCTCAGATATGAAGCAATCACTAGCTCAAATCTCCTTCGCTGCTTGCTTGCCTCCACTGCGCAATCCTGCATGAGAATTGATGAATGGCTGAACCAAACTAGTATTTCCCTTGTGTAAGACTACGCAATCCTCATTGGCAACTCAAATCATTTATTGTGCAAATCACATGCGCAACTATAGTCACAACTGACAACTGTCTTGCCCTTCACTCACCTCTAACACTTGTGCATGCACTGAGTTAACTGATGTATTCTTTAGTTGATTTATGAGTTAATAATTAGTGAATTAATTAATAATTAATTCACACCACTCATCACTTAGTCTATTGATCAGTTAGACTAAATACAACTAGTTCAACTAAGTCAAACTGAACACAACTCCATCAACTCCTCAATCAACTCCACAGAACTCAATCACTAAAGTTCTAACTGAAGTCCTTCATGAAATAGCTCAAGTAACCCATAGGAAACATATATTTCCTTCTGGAAGCTACATGTGCCACATCCGTAGCTCAAATTGAAGTGCTCCAAGAGAATAAGATAATGTTTATAGTCCAAATATTACTAAGAGCTAATAATATTTGATTGTTTCTATTTTTTAGCCTGGTAGTCTAAAAATAGACT
>APFE030833902.1:1212-36015 GCA_000404065.3 Pinus taeda
ATGTAATGTAAAGGAGGTTGCCCCCTCGAAGAGGCTGAATCCTAAGGCGTTGATCTATCTTTTCTATCTTTTCTTGAGCTGGTTTCATAACATGCAGACACTTAGTTAAAGCATTCACTGACATGCAAGGCTTCAACATTGGAATCTTCACTAGATTGGCGCCTTTGACTGTCCATGCATGCATGGGACTACATGCAAGATCCTTTCTACATGATTTACTCCTTGATTTTCTCCTCCTTTCACTCCACAACTAGCTAGTTCTCTCCGGAACTTGTTGTAGGTGTTGGGTCCTCTCATTGATCACCACTATGGCGCATTACCTTGGGATCTTCACCTAGTGATGCTATATCATGAGCATTGTAACCTATTTTTTGAATCAATAATTCTTTTTGTTCTTTCGATTTCTTTTAGTGTTTTTTCTCTGCAAAGTTGTGTTCAACCTTTACTAACTAGATTCATCCGTGCAGGTTTTCTAACACATTTACAGTTTTTTCCAATTCCCTGTTTTCGTATGATGTCAGTGACCAACAGTCTAGAGGAGTTATTTCGATTCTTGGAATCGGTCCATAGCTCTCTGAAGGGAGTATATTAGCTTAATCTTACATCACAAGCCTTTGAAATTCCCCTCGTATTATGGACTCATGCAACGATTTTGCTTGGAAGAACTTGTTGGTATAGGTATCCATTAAATTCTCCTCTAGACAGAATCTTACCAGGACAATGTGGAATTTCATGGAGAAAAACTGGGGAGTCCGGCGTGGAGGAGCTTTTAATAGTAGGTATGTTACTGCAACTCGTCAATCCAGGGCATCTAAACCAACTATTCCTCGGGTAAAGCCAATGCCACAAATAAATAAACCACCCTTTTCTGTTTTACATTTTTATAGAAACGATATCAGGGTTTTCTTGCTTGAATTTAGTTCTCTTGCTTTCGATTCTTAGAGTTTCCCTTATGTGTTGATTTCCACGAGTGTGCAATTTATGAATGTTTCTAGAAATTTGTTACTGTTGGAATCACATGCATTTGTTCTAATTCGCCAGTCAACAATGAAGACGGAGCTGACACGGTGGAGAACGAACCCAGTCCCAATCCAATATGTGTAAGATAGGTCAAAGGAACACATTGAGTGAATATCATCTAGGAATCTGACTCCTGTAAAGATTGGGTGCAGATGTCAGCACAAGCGAAAGCGTCTCGACTCCCAAAGAAACACAAAATGAAAATATGACGTTATTTATTTATTTATTATTATTATTAATTATTTTTAAAAATATATTATATTATTATTATATATTATATTTAAATATGGTGGAAATTATAAATTTTATATGGTAATTATTTTATATAATTTTTCAGAATAATATTAAATTTTATTTTTAAGATTTTTTATGATATTTTTTAATATTAATATTTTTTAAAATTTAAAAAATAAAATGGTTTTTTCTTTACAATTTTTAAGGTTAAATTATATTTTTATTATTAAAATATATTTTTCAATTGATAAATAAATTTAATACTCCAAACGTTCAAATTGTTTAGAAAAATTAACGGAATTCCACTATTTTTAAAAAGACATGATTAAAGATTCTTAAAATCATTTTTTTTTAGAAAAATTAATCGAATTCCAACCATTTTTTGTCTGGCAAATTTGCAGACAAGGCCGTTTTCATTGATTTGTTAACTTGGGTAACGGGTGGTTCAACATTTCTAGAGTTTGGATACCCTTTTCACGTTATGGTTTTCCATTAATTTGTTGACTTGGATAACAAGTGCTTCAATTTTTCTAGAGTTTAGATACACTTTTCAGAATGTGGTTTACCATTAATTGGTTGACGGTTCAATTTTTCTAGAGTTTGGACACCTTTACAGGTTATGGTTTTCCATTAATTTGTTGACTCGGAGAACGGGTGCTTCTAACTTTCCGCAGTTTGGATACTCTTTTTCAATCCTCGCGATATTTCCACTCGGCAATCTTTTTCCCACTCGAAATTTTACAGAAGTTAAAGATAGTAGAAACAAACATCCAAAGTACGGATATCAGTGTTCGAAATTGAAAATTTATTTATTTTTTTTTATTACAAATAATTAATGTTTTATTAATAAAATTTACAATTAATAGATTTATATTAAATTTAATTACATAAAATAAAAAACATTTAGTTAATATTATAATTTAGTTTATATGGTTAAATATTATAATTTTAATAAAGTTATAATTTTCCAATAAAACTAAAATTAAAAGTTATTCCAACTCTTGTAATTATAAAATCTCTTAATATTGTATACTATCTATTTAAACAATTCAACTACACTTGTATTTTAATCATCCTTCTTCCGCATCTCACGGCCACTGAAATTCATAATAAATAATAAATAATAAATTTTATAAATAAAAATATAAATAATTAATTTTTTATTATATAATATAGTTATAAAAATATAATAAATTTTAAATTTTATAAAAAAATCTTTTAAAAATGTAATTTCTTTTTAAATAATATTTGAAAAAAAAAATTGAAATTTTTATAAGATAAAACTAATTTCAATGATGCCCAATATGGTTCATTAATACCTATGTACTCGAAGAAATGGAGGCAGATGCGGGTTTTGGTTGTCATGTCTCCATATAAACTTGAAATAATAAAAGAAAAATTAAATGATTTACCACAGTAATTTACCCATATACCATAAAAACACTTAACCCATCATACATATATAACCTGTCGTATAACATTCATATAGTTAATAGTTTAATGTGTTGGATTAAAGCCTCTGCTTATAAATGCTTTGCAGGTATTCTTCTCAATGCATCCTTCCGGGAACATCAATCTACTGTCAACATCCTCAATGTATACGCGCCTTATTCTCACAGATTACCTTTCTGGGATCGCTTTTTCTCATCGGATCTGTGTGTGATCCCTCATTTGATGCTTCTCGGTGATATGAACTTCACCCTCGGTCCTGATGAGGTTTGGGGAGTCGGCAGGCAAATGGATCCCATATCTGATTTCATAAAGGCCCGTCTCTTACAATGGAATCTCATCGACATCTCTCCTTCCACATCATCCCACACCTGGGAAAATGGGCGCACGGGCGACTCATACATAGCAAAGCGCCTGGATCGAGTCATTATGCAGGCTGATATTATCAATTCTTTCGGCCTACCTTCTCTATCAATTGGACTCGACACTATTTCAGACCACCGTCCCATTTTCTTTCAATGGCGACAGAAGTCATTTGATCAGCATTTCCCCTTCAAATTCGACCATTCTTTTATGGAGAATCCGGCTTTCATCAATATGGTAACCTCGGCATGGCAGGACTCGGTTAATGATGACCCCTCCTCAACATTCCACTCCCGCATGACTCTCTTACGCTCAAAGGTCAAATCATGGCAGACTGCTGAAAAACGGAAGAATAGGAATGAACTCATACTTATCCAGCAGGAGATTGAACGTATCCTCACTGGCCATGATCCTAATTCCATGTCTATCCATACGAGAATTCTGTTATCGGATCTTTCTCGCAGGAAAATCCATCTATTAAACTTGGAGGAGTCCTCCTGGCGACTAAAGAGCCGGATTTCATGGTTGCGCTTAGGTGATCGAAACACAAAATTTTTTCAGCGATATGCAAACCACCGAAGACAGACCAACGCTATCTGGAGGATCAGCGATGGGCATGGCGGGTTTTTACACTCACAGCAGGATATTTCTAAAGCGGCCATTAAACACTTCAAAGCACAATACAGCAGGGGAAGAGGCGCCGACATCCAAGACATACTATGGGGTATTGAGGTATATCCTATTATGTTTGATGATTCCTGCAATGATACTATTTTCCAACCAGTCACGGAGGACGAGCTACATAAGGTCCTTAAAGCATTCAGCAAGGACAAATGCCCTGGGCCCGATGGGTGGTCCATTGAATTTTTTCTGTGTTTTTTCGAGCTCCTCAAACACGACCTCCTGCATATGATTGAGGACTCCAGGATTACTGGTCATATTCATTCACATATTTCATCTACGCTGATAGCCCTCATCCCCAAGAAGCCAGACACGGAATCATTCTCTGATTTCCGGCCGATATCCCTATGTAACATCTCCTTCAAGATCATTTCGAAGATAATTGCTGAACGTATAAAAGGTATTCTGGCTATCCATCTGACCAGCGATCAACATGCATTCCTCAAGGGTAGGAACATCATGGACGCTGCTGCGTCTACTCAGGAATGCATACATTCTATTTTCTCTAATAATTTAGATGGGGCTATACTAAAGATTGATTTACAAAAGGCCTATGATTGCATAGACTGGGGATTTATTCGATGTCTTTTGGCTCACATTGGCATCCGACCAGATATGATTATGTGGATCATGGCATGTATTGAAAATGTCAATTATGCCATAAACATCAATGGCATCCCTACTTCCTTTTTTACTGCTGGACGGGGCCTTCGTCAGGGATGCCCGCTTGCTCCCATCATCTTCATCCTAGTTATGAACTCTCTTAGCCTCCATATCAACAACGCGGTGAATGATCACAGATGCTCACCTATCCGCATCAGTAGGCACATATCATTATCACATAACTTATTCGTTGATGACATACTCATATGTGCTATGTTACAGCTTCCATCCAGGCAATGTATATTCGACATCATGATCAATTTCCAGAAGGCCACCGGACTCATTATTAATAAGAAAAAATCTACTCTCTATTACAATGGAGCAAACAATGATCTGATCAACACCATCGCTGATATGTTTGAAGTGCAGTCTCTTCCCATCCGGAACGGTATCTCATATCTCGGCTTTCATCTCAAGCCCAGATATATGTCTTCTGATTGGGAATGGTTGGTACAGAGATATTACAATAAAATCTCATCCTGGGAATTTCGCACCTTGTCGTTGGCCGGCAGAGTCACACTTACAGTGGCGGTTTTGACGCAGCTATCGGTCTACTGGGCACACTTATATTTCATTCCAACATGCATCATCCGCAAGCTCAACCAAATCACGGCATGTTATATCTGGGGCGGGAAATCCATTCACCAAAAGTTTCATCTTGCGAGAATAAAGGATATATCCATTCCAAAGCAACAGGGTGGATGGGGTATCAAGGAATTAAGACATTTTGGGTATGCACTGATCTGCCGCACCCTATGGAGGGGTATTTTTGGAACATCACCATGGAGCAACATCATTCGCCAACGATACATGAAAGGCAAAGACATTATATATTGGTACAGGAAGGGATTAATTGGCATCAACTCTGGATCTCCCATATGGCGTAGTATGAAAAAAATAGAAGCATACTTCATATCCCATATGCGCTGGCGCATCCACACAGGTGTCAACATCTTTATTGGAATCGACCCCCTGACATGTGGACACAAAGACCTGATTATTCCAGACGCTCTCATCTATTAGCTCCACCGCCAAGGATTTTTCACATGGAATAAAATGATTAAGCAATGGAACGGATCTACACCAGTATGGCTGGATGGAAATGACCTTCACTTACAGCAACCTTTGGCGGATCAATGGAAATCCATCACAGAATCTTTAAATACAGGAGGCATCCACCGATATGGTACAACGGATCAGCTCAAATGGACAGTCTGCGGATTTAGAAGGCCTGTCACTGTTCGGGACATATATTCTCATCTATGCATTGGCAGATTCCCATACTTTCCCCCATCTTTTCCATCCATTTTCTGGAAGGCCTCATGTCCGCCCAAATTTATATACTTTTCATGGCTCGTTTTTTATAATAAAAACCTATCATGGGAAAATCTCAGGAAGCGATCATGGCACGGACCTAGCAGATGCCCTCTTTGCGGCAATGACGAAGAGACCAATCTTCACATATTCATCAAATGCACATCCTCTTCTCGGATCTGGTATGCTTTGGCTCACAATTATGGTTTTACATTAACAGTTTTTGATTCCATCCATGCAGCTATCATTTGGTGGAGCAGACAGAAAGGCAACAGGCGTTATTTGATATTGATATATCTATGGATGGTATGGAAATGGAGGAATGACATCATCTTCAGAAATCAACATGTGCCTCCAATTTTCATCATCGACAGCATCATGTCCCTGTGGCACTCGATATATGGATCCCCATGATGTCTCCTTATATGCATCATGCTCTACCAGGCCTATATATCCTTACAAAACACATCTGATTTTTTTTTTTAAAAACATGTGTATTTTTTGTTTATATACCTGGACACATATGCATCTATATGCCAATATGGTTCTCATGCTACACTCATTTGAGAATGTCATACTCAACATCTGTTTTATATATTTTCTCAATATAATATAATACATATTATGCTTTTTTTTCTTCTGAAAAAAAAATATTTCGTTTACGGTGAATATAAAATTTTGATTAATTTAATATGTCAAGCATATGGAGGATATTAATTTCTAAACTCCTTTGCATCCGAGTTGTGGCAGGAGCAAGCCTCGACACTCTCAGCGAGTGTCCTCCAACCGTCTCTCTCGCCTTGACCTTCTCGCTCCATTGACGGTGTACACTTATTCGTTTTCATTCGACAGTCAGTGGGTCTCCTATTAGCTTCGATGGTGTATTCTAGAGGGTTTGTTTTGCGTTTATCTGATCCGCTCTCAAATCTCTGGTTATTCTGGGATGTTGCCAAGGTTTCGTTCTCAGGTGGACTTTTTACATTAGAAAACATGGTTGGGCAAGGTGTGAGGGCTCTATGCTGTTGGCTTTATCGCCCATACGCGGCCCTATCAGGGATACTACTCCATCGACCCTTGCTCTTCTTCTGTACACACCGGAGCCTCTGTTATTGTAATTTTAAATTGTTCAGTGACTTGTTCTTTGCATTTTGCTTCAAATTCTCCTAGTAAAGTCCTAGCGCTTCAAAGGTACTCCAATGTTGATTCGTCCGAGTTCTGGCACGACTTCATACCCAGCCCTGCTAAGACCCTACGGGTATGTTAACGAGTTTGCTTGCAGTTTCTAATGGCATGGTAAAGAGACCGACTTTCTCTAGCCTTTCAAATAATCCCTCAAAAGGGTTTTCAGTTTCAATTTTGTTAGCCATAGGGTTGGTTTTTAATGAACAAATTGTATATATTTGTTTGGACGGAAAAGCTATGCCCTTGAGGCTCACCGCTATTGTTGTTTCATATTATTTTCTTGGTTAAAAGATATATATGTCCATACAAGTGGTTGTTCTAAGTCTTGGGCTTACCCAGCAAACCCTTAGGGTTGGGCTGAAAGGTTCCAAGCCCTACTCGAAAGCATTGTTAGTTTTACGTGCCATGGGACTTTTACCAAACTTTAATGGAAAGCCTCCTGTATTTCTGTTGACAGTTCCATTTTGATATTCTATATAAATATATACATGTGTTGGCTCCAAAATTTGTTTGTTATAGTGTTATTTCAGTGTTTATCGAGCTTTATGCAATTCCTCTAGTTATCTAAATGTTGCTATTGTTGTTTTCATATTTTCTTCGTTCATTGATGAACTTGACTTAATATCACATGCATGAAGTTTGGTACTCTTAACTCGATCTAGGTTTAGTTTAAATATGTTTTCCTTTAGAGATTGTCTTGATTTATTGAATAAATTCCCACAAATTATGTTATTCAGTAATTATGTACAGGTTTTCCCTTCTCTGAATTATGGCCCAAGGTTCGGATTCTTGCCTGGGTACAAGGGCGTTTCTGGTCCTAAAGGCCCGATTTACCTTTCTTGAGCTTCTTGGTTATGATCGTAGGCTTTCTTTATGGTTGTTGTACATTTGATTTTTGGAGCAATGAACTACCGTAATACTATAAGGTTTCTGTTATTAATAATATATTTATTCGTTTAAGTTTCGTAGATATTCAAGAAAACAAGTCTCGGCCAGTTGTTTTCTCATCTATACATGTTATATCAATTTCGTTGATAATGAAACAACTATTTATTTCTTTCTGGTTAGTAAGAAAGGTAAATATTCCCCTTCTGGGTGTTACTGATTTTGTTTTTCTTTTCTGCTAAGAGAAATTTAACTAAGTCTGCCTTTCTTTTCTGCACTTATGACTACATGTATACCCTTGTTCTATGTTTGATCTAAAATGTACACATTCAACAGAATTCTAGGTTACTTATTTTCCTTCATTCACAGATATTTACTATACAATATTAAAATTCAAGTTTTCAGATATTAGTTGTTTTCAAGAACCGTTGATTCTACTATTCTCTATCATCTACTATACAAACTCGTGACTAAATGAACTTTCCCAAATTGTTATACTTACTTGAATTTAGTCTTATAAGAAAATCAACTATCAAAGTCACCTCAGTAATTCAACAAATTTCTATCCTCCCAACCATGATACTTGCCTTCAAGTCCAAGTCTCCCCTCGAGTTTTGCTCACAAGACAGTTGTCTTCTTGCAAGGCTTCAAACGCAATGTCTCAACTATCTGATCACCACTAGACTTAGCCTCCTTTTTCCTGACCTTTTAGCACGACAAAATATTCTCTCCCTTTCTCCTCTTCGTTCTCTCAGGTGTCCTCTCCCTACCTTCTTGAGTCTTTTTGGGAGAATTCATAATCACGAAGGTAGTTAGGGTTAAGCAACTACCTATCCCAATTTCTTGATATGAAAGAGTTACAAGATTTGTTAATACTCCAAAATAGTTTCATTTATAATTATCAAATTTAAATACTTAACTCAAACAATAACCATAATATCCAGTTTTGTTTTTACTGCAGTAAAATAAAATAATTACAGTTTTCTAGGGAAATCACATCTCCCCCCCCTGAAATCAAACATCGTCTCGATGTTTTTCTGCTACAAACAGACCCGGAAAATCTTCCTTCATGAGCTACTCATCCTCCCAGGTGGCCTCATCTGGCCCAAAGTGCTACCATTGCACTTTAACTTGGGTGATAACTCGTTTCTGCAGCATTACTTCTCTCTGATCGAGTATAACCAGAGGTTCAACCAAGAATTATCCTTCCGCTCGACCTATAAAAGCAGAAAATTTTTAATCAATCCTTCCTACTATTAACATCTTGTTTGACTTAATTAGATAAAATCATTTTACTTGTATATCTTGCCAACTGATTATATGTTTAGGATCATAAACATATCTTTTTAATATGGATACACGAAAAACATTATGCACCCAAATGTGGCTAGGCAAAGCGAGTTGGTATGCCACTGATCCGATCCATGCCAAGATCTGAAATGGGCCATAAAATCAGGGTGCTAACTTATCACACCCACTCCATTATAAGGTACTCTTTTTGGCTCATCCCTTACATACCCGTGATCCCCTACTTGGAATTCCCTAAAATTCCTTTTTCGATTGCAAAGTTCTTTTGTCGATCTTGAGCAACAATTAAATTGGAACAAACCTTCTTGACCATTTCTTACATTTATTTTAACATCACGGGTCCCAACATCAACTTGTCCTCTGGTCCTCCCCAACTGGAAGGTGTTCGGCTTGTCCGTACTTTCGCATATGTGCCTAATTTCATAAAGATAATCACAAACAAAGCTTCTCTTCAATGACATGAAAATTGATGTGGCTTTGTAGAAACTTTTTTTCGCACTCGCCAAAACCTTTACTCAATTTACCACTTATCACTAAAATATTACCAATGATATCGTATGAGTCTGCACTTCTACATATGTGCCTAATCTGACAAAAGATAAATATAAACAAAAAATTATTTAGAAATACGAAGATATGCATTATTTATAGTTTAAATATTATCAATAATACAAGCATAAACAATGTTATTGTGAACAAAAAATATAGATTATGTTTTAATACTAAAATATTAACAATGAAAGCCTTCAGTGTTGAGTGCGTAGATCCACATAATGAAATCTTGAATGCTTCCTCCGCATAATGAACTTTCTCCACACATCTGCCTAATTTCATAAGCATAACCATAAAAAAAAATTATGCTCAATGAAATGTGTTTTTGTGCATAATTTTGTCTGCACTCTACACAACCTTTACTTAATTGACTACTGCTATTTATAAAAGACTGAGATCTTTGAAGGTTCTTTGAGCAAAAGGGAATACAGACACATGCATTATTTATAACTAAAATATTACCAATAATAGTATAAATAAAATCCTTTAGTGTGGAGTGAGGAGATCCACACAAAGAAAGTTTTTTACGCACAATAGACTACTTCGCACAAAGAAAGATTTCTCCGCAAAAATCTTTATCCACATAATGGGAATGCAGACAGCCTTCACTGAATAGATTACTGATATTCATAAATATAAAGATATGCATTATTTATAGTTAAAATATTAGAAATAATATTGCATAGGTCGGTCGCTTAGCTCAGTGTTATTGCCAACAACAAATATAGATTATTTAACATTGAAATATTAGTAATAAATTACTTTAGTTTGAAGTGCAAAGATCTTCCCAATGAATGCTTGGAACCTTTCTCCTCAAAATCAACTTTCTCTGCACTTTCACACATGTGCCTAATTTTGGAAGACGACCATAAACAATATTTTTGACCAATGACGTCATACAATGAAATTTCTCCTTTCTTCCGCACATCTTCCTAATTTCATAAACATATCCATAAACAAAGTTGTTGCTCAATGAAATGTGGTTTTGTACAAAATTTTGTTTGCACTCTACACAACCTTTACTCAATTGACTAGTGATATATATAAAAGACCGAAATCTTTGAAGGCTCTTCAAGCAAAAAGGAATATGGAGACATGCATTATTTATACTAAAATATTACCAATAATATTAGCAATAAATGTTTTTAGTGAAAAGCACAAAGATCTGCACAATGAAATTTTTCTCTGCACAATGGACTACTTCGCACGAAAAAATGTTTTTCTGCACAAATCTTTGTTTGAACAATGGAAATGTGAACAACCTTCACTGAATTGACTATTGATATTCAGAAATACAAATATATGCATTATTTAAAATTAAAATATTAGCAATAATATCGTATGGGTCGACTGCTTGGCTTAATATTACTGCGAACAACAAATATAGATTATTTAATACTAAAATATTAGCAATAAATGTCTTTAGTACGGAGTGTGGAGATCCGCACAATGAACGCTTGAAAGTTTTCTCTACATAATCAAACATATGCATGTGTGCCTAATCTAACAAAGACAACCATAAACAAAAAATATTCAAAAATATGAAGATATGCATTATTTACAATTAACATATTACCAATAATATAAGCATAAACAATGTTATTGTGAATAACAAATATCGATTATGTTTTAATACTAAAATATTAGCAATGAAAGTCTTCAGTGCGGAGTGCGGAATTCTGCACAATGAAATTCCTCCACATAATTAACTTTCTCTTCACTTCCACACATCTCCATAATTGTAGAAACATAAAGTTATGTATAGAACTTTGTCTGCACTTTGCACAACCTTTACTCAATTGACTACTAATATCTATAAAATATTGAGATAATTGAAGGCTCTTCGAGCAAAAGGGAGTACAAAGACTTGCATTATTTATAATTAAAATGTTACCAATAATATTTGCAATAAAAGCCTTTAGTGTGAACTGTGGAGATCCTCACAAAGAAATCTTTCTATGCACAATATAATTCATGTGCATTTTTTCACAAGAGTTTAAACAAAGAGATATCAATAATAACTTCAAATGTCAATGGTTGACTAAAAGATATTATTGAGTAATGAAGTAGTTATCTGCGGAAGTAGTCAGAGCTTTCATTGTGTGGAAAACTTCATGCAAAGAGAATCAATTAAATAGTAGTAGTATGCATTATTTAAAATTAAAGTGTTATCAATAATATAAGCATAAACAATGTTATTGTAAACAACAAATATGGATTATGTTTTAATACTAAAATGTTAGTAATGAAAGCCTTCAATGCAAAGTGCGAAGATCTGCACAATGAAAGCTTGAAAGCTTCATTTGCACTTCCGGACATTTGCTTAATTTCATAAACATAACCATAAACAAAGTTTCTGCTCAATGAAATGTGATTTTGTACAAAATTTTATCCGCACTCCGCACAACCTTTACTCAATTGACTATCGATATGTATAAAAGATCGAGATCCCCGAAAGCTCTTCAATTAAAAGGGACTTTGGAGACATGCATGATTTATAACTATAATATTACTAATAATATTAACAACAACAACTTTTAGTGCGAAGGACGAAGATCCACACAAAGAATGTTTTTTTCTCACAAAGGACTTCATGCTCACTTCCGTATAAGAGCTTAAACAAAGAGATATTCAGAAATATGAATATGAAATGTTATTTACAATTAAAATATTACCAATAATATCGTATATATCAAAATATTAGCAATAAAAACCTTTAATGTGAATTTGTATTTATCAATTAACAAAAACATCCAATTTCAATCACTAACCAAATTATTTAACATCTACCATTTTCTAAAGTTCATTTTTTTATATCAAATTTGTCATGCGCTTGAATAAACCATGTAACGATCTTTATATAAATTGATGCTAAATACATAAACCAGTATGATTGAAACTAGCAAAATATGATTCACTTTCCTCTTTTAATTACCCAAATGTCAAAAAGATTATTGGCTCTTCTATATAGGAAAAAAATTAATACTTATAAATACTTGCATTAATGCAATATGTGATTCACTTTTTTAATTATTCAAAAGTCACAGGGATTATTGGCTCCTCAAATATATAGGAAAAAATTAATGGGTAGTATAGCCACTCACCACAAAAATTTATAGTAATCGAAATGTTGGTAATTTTTAGATCGAGCAATATCTCATGAATCCACCAAAACGTCAAATGACAAAATTACCAAAACGTCAAATGACTCATTGAATCCTCTAATATATATGAAAAAAAATTATGAAAATAAATATTTCCTTGTTTAATATCACCGCAACTCAAAAGCAAAAAAGAAATTTATTAAAACATTAGCAACTTAAATTGGAAAATAACCATTTAAAATGGAATTAAATCATTAAATCATTTTATTTTTTTGGTAAAAACAATGAACACAAAAAAAAATATTAATTTTGGAAAAACTCGTAAAAAAACAAATGAGAGCATGATACAAACGTCATTAGCCCTAAGATCAATTATCTTTATTTATGGGAAAAAAATTCATGGAAAAACATAAATGAGAGCATAATACAATTACCACTAGCCCCAGATCAATTATCGTCCTGAAGCATAACTCACAAAATTGCTAAAATTTTCAGAGGCATAAAGGGTCTTGTTTTTCTTTATTATTTTTTTAAACAGATTAAACTCAACCAAAAATCCATTAACTCTAAAATTGCGGAAAAAACAATCCATTAAACATGAAATTGCAATAAGACATTTATGGTATCCATATTCCAATGGCATCATGTACCTTAGTGATATAGATCACTCCATCCAAATGTAGATGAAGGGAAAAACCACAAATATAATATACAACCAAACTATGGATGGGTATGTGATGCCAGGGAATGTTCAAACTTTCCAACATATTTGGGGAATGCTCATATTTCTCATCTAAACAAGTTACAATGAATAAGATCCTTAAGATTTAAGAAAGAGACCAATGATGGTTTTTTCCACACATTTTGTTTTTTTAATAATTGGGTTAGCCATCCAAAAATATAAAATTGTCAAAAAGATTTTATACTAAGAATTTAAGTATGTGATTAAAAACCGATAATGTAAATTATCTTATATACATTAATAAATATGATATTACATATATACAAAAATATTGTTTCAAGATAGGAAAACTATCTTGGACACAATCTATTGGTTGAGAATATATCTCAACCACAAACAAATTTAGGAACATAGTTAGGAACAAAATCCTTCAGATAGAAATAATCACAACTGAGACAAGTAGGAATTATATATTCCAACGCACCTCCTTAATGAGTACTTGTCTCGATATCAGTCTGCAAAGTCTTGTTGTAATCAAGCATAACAAAAGAATATGTTGATGTCCATATAAAGGAGAAACCATCCACTAAAATGCAAGGGTGCTAATCGCTGCAATCACCAGTCTTGTAGGATGTCCTTCACATACATGGTTCTTTCAATCATTATAACTGCATACATGTACCTATACCTGTAAATCCCCCTCCAATATCATCATGGGTTTTATCGGATTACCCGTAACCATGCTCTAGGTTTTATCAGATCACCCTCAACCATGCCACCAAGGGATCTTAGCCACCACAGCTCAACTCAGCCGCCAAGGCTCAACACAGTCAGGAAGGTACTCCAACCACTCTGGGCCACAACCTTACCACTAGGGCACTCCAACCACTCTAGGCTACAAACCTGCCACTTGGGCACTCCAGCCACTTTGGGCCACAAACGTGAAACTAGGGCATTCCAGCCATTCTGGGCTACAAACCTACCACTAGGGCACTCCAGCCACAAGGCTCACCAAATACCCGACTCAACCAAGCTGAGGGTTTTCTTGGCTAACCCTAAACTATGCCAACAAGAATCTTTGTCCCACTTCACTCTTACATGTGGTTTCTGACTTACCACAAATCGATGCTGCAAATACAAAGTGGTTTTTAGATTACCACGAAATGTGGGGGTACACATGCCTTACAGGGCTTACACCACAACTCCAACTCTTGGAGTTACCAGGTACATACTTTACAACGACCACTATAAAACATCTTAGGCTTGCTTACTAATATATGTGACATAGACTATGAGTCTTTTTTATTTCAACACACACTATTTTACCTTGTTTGTCCATCAATTATTACTGCATCAACCAACTTTTCCTAGAATAATACTTAATGCTTTTATATTGAATCTTTCTACCTTCAATTAACAATTTTTAGAGTGGTCAATTCTAAGCAATTGCATTTACATGTTGATTTGATTAGGCTCAACATGTTTCACTTACAAAACTCAAAATTTAAGAACACTAGTATGCACTATGCAACATTGTGGAAAAGTTGGTTTCACAATCTTCACCCATATAGGATGAGTTTTCCAATGTATTCCTTCAGTGCAACTCCTTAACAAGTTTGCACGATGCTCCTCAATCAGGTCTTCAACACTTCGACCTTCCATCTCGATGATCAGCAATAAGATTTTTATAATGTCTTCAGCAGGTGTTTCCGCAGCAAAAACAAAAGAACTAATATTTGACTCAAGTGATTTTGCATTATGTCCCTTATGATACCATGAACCCGCTTATAATCATTATTAAGGAAGCTAACAGCTTTGGCAATTTGATGCAGTCCCATAGGCATAATATTCATCCCTTTGTGTACCTTCAAGGCCAAGATCTTTTATCTTTTTCAGAAAGTGGTATGATAGGTTCAGTCACAATATAAATAGTAGTCCTGATGATAGAACCTTCAACAACTTCAACCTTTGCACTGTGCAGAAATGATAACACATTGGGATGCCAAACAGTTCAAAGGCACTTAACACCAATGTGAGCAACAACAGATTTAGAAACATCGAAAGATTTCGAGGCTGTGAAAACGTTGAAATTCCTCAAGGGCGTGGTGGTGGGATCTAGGAGCGGAGGTCTTAAAGAACTTCCCTTCAATATCGGGGAGCCTTACTCATCTTCCTGGGGTTCATGGATACACTATTAAGGAATGCAGGTGAGGGCTACAGAGCACACACTCTAGTTACTCTTCAATCTACAACCCATCTCTAGGTCTTCACATGCACACCTAGTCTTTAATCTGCATCCTGACTCCAAGATTTCACAAGCGGCACACAACACACCGCAATCAGCTCCCCACCATCCGCTGATCCAGGTCGCAAAACCCAGGCACAAGCTCTAACATCAAACTGTAACTCAATTCAAGAAGGTTGGTCTCTGTGGTGTCACAGTCCATGCAGGCTGCCACAAATCCGTTTTAACATGAACTCAACAACACATCCAAGTCTTCCACACGGGTCTTCAATCCACAACATGACAGTCGCTTCATTGCACCAACACTCTCGGCCTCGTCTAACAGAAATCCAGGATTTCTCTCGGCCCCCTCTAGCACCAAGCCTCGTCTGCACCACCCTCATTCAACTTCTACTTATAAGGAAAAAAATTAACACATTATACTCTCTCAAAACAAATGTACATACTCGCTATTTCACTCAGCCCAGGACGGGCCAAGCCTAGGAGGGGCCAGGCCCTCAAGGTTTTGATATGATGATAAAAAACCGATAGTGTAAACTATCTTACATACATTAATCAAATATGATATAACATATATACATGAGTATTGTCTCAACATAGGAAAACTATCTTGGATACACAATCTGTTGGTTGAGACAATATCTCAACCACACACAAATCTAGGAGGGGCCAGGCCCTCAAGGTTTTGATATGATGAGAAAAAACCGATAGTGTAAACTATTTTACATACATTAATCAAATATGATATAACATATATACATGAGTATTGTCTCAAGATAGGAAAACTATCTTGGACACACAATCTGTTGGTTGAGAGAATATCTCAACCACACACAAATCTAGGAACATAGTCAGGAACGGACTCCTCCAGGTAGAAATAATCACAACTGAGACAAACACGAATTACATACTCCAACATATTTTATATACTAGTCTAATTACATAAAAAATATTAATGTTATTGATAGTCAAAAGTTTCATAAATATAACCAAAAAACTATTACAACATTGAAAATGCCTAACTAATGCACACATTTATGTCATTAACCATGTATACAAATATTATTGGCCAACTTTAACTTTAATTATAAATAAATGTTATAAATAATAATGAGTAACTTATCATGGAAGAATTTATTAGAATAGGAATATAATCTTAAATCCCTAAGAAATTGGTGAGTGGAGAGCCATGTGACACAAATATAAAAGTAGTGGTCTATTTTACTAAATAAAATTTATATAAATGAATGTTATAAATAATAATGAAGAACTTATCATGAAGGAACTTATTAAATTTGGAATAATCTCAAATACCTAGGAAATTGGTGGGCGGAGAGCCACTTACATGAATTTAATTTTTTAAAAGTCAATGCAACTTAACAAACTCTTTAATATACTACAATGTTCATAAATATTAAGACTAAGCATATGCTAAGCATATTCTCTTGAGAATCAATTTAAACCCTCAATTAAAAAAATAAATAAAAAATCAAGAGATACTTATCCACCTTAAATTGAAATAAAAATCTGCAAAAAATTTAAATAGAAATTTCCAAATAAACAAATATTAAAATAGATGGTTTTTTTTTAATTAATTAATAATAAGATATCATGAATATTTAATAGTGAAAGCACGATTGTGACTTTTCTTCTGCTCAAAATTCGACATAAAGTATATTTTTCTACTCCCGTTTCACAATCTTCTTGTGTTTCAGTTCAATTTCATTTGTTCGTGTTAGGATTCGGCTATGGCGGCGACCTTAGGAAGCTAAGGCGTTTAATAGAGCCAATACTGTTAATTTTCCCTAACATTTTGCGATATTCTCGAGATTTTTCCCAGGGAGTCGATTGTCCAAAGGCTTCTAGCGGTCTTATGTCTACTTTTTCGCTTTGGAGTTTTAAAGTTTTAGGAATTCTACTTTCTTGCTGCAATTTGAGTCTCGCTGTGATCCCTCGATAGTTTTATAAAATTACTAGATCTTTGGAAATAGTTTTGGTAAAGATTGTGGACAAGACCTTCAGTTAGAGCATTTGTTAAGTGTTATGGGAAATTGTTAACCACAGACGAAAATGTTAAAACTTACACAAATTTTTCTTAGATATGAATTTATTTATAAATATTGTAGTAGAAGTTTGATATATGTATTAGTACTTTAAAGTATTCGCTAAAACCTTCAATGCACTTTGAGATTTCTACCTAAAATTTGCACCTTTATTTTTTGAGCCTTGTTAGAGTACCTTAAATATGTGTATTTCTTAGGACTGGAAAGAAGATAGAAAAGGCTTTCAACTCCTAGTTAGATAGTTAATAGTTATGCCAATATGCCTCATTTTGTCTGAAGGTAGTTTTTCTTGTGACTTTTGCTTCGAAGATGTTCACAGCTGCAATTATTTTGTTCGAGAACTTTAATTTTAAATTTCAATTAGCTTCGGAATATTTACCATTTTATGTGGTGTTTTTCATCATTTTCTTCTCTCTTGCCTTTTCATCCTTGACGATACTACTCTGGCAGCAATTACCTGGAGTTCTTGAGGATATATTTGCATTTTTAAAACGAGGTTCCATAAAGATCAAACGGTGCTTGAATACTATTCCATGATTAAATTTGATTCAGAGCTCTTTTCGACATTCATTTTTCTACTGGGAGATCAGTTTATTGCCTTTTAGGGTTTTTGCAGTGATTTTTTCCAATTCCATGTTTCCTATTTGATGTCAACGGCAAGCAGTCTAGAGGAGTTATTTGGATTCTTGGAATCACTCCACAACTCTCTGAAGGGAGTATTTCAGCTTAATCTTACATCACGAGCCTTTGAAATTCCCCTTGTATTATGGACTCATACTACGATTTTGCTTGGAAGAACTTGTTGGTATAGGTGTTCATTAAATTCTCCTCCAGACAGAATCTTACCAGGGAAGTGGGAAATTTCATGAAGAAAAACGTGGAGTCTGGCGTGGAGGATCTTTTAAGAGTAGGAATGTTACCACAACTCGCCAAGCCGGGGCATCTGGACCCAACTATTCCTCAGGTAAAGCCATTGTCACAAATAAAAAAACCACCCTTTCCTGTTTGAAATTTTCACAGAAATGATATCAAGGTTTTCTTGCTTGAACTTAGTTCTCTTGCTTTCCATTCTTAGAGTTTCCCTTATGTGTTGATTTCCATGAGTGTGCTATTTATGAATGTTTCTAGAAATTTGTTATAATTGGGCTCATATGCATTCGTTTTAATTTGGCAGTCAACAATGAAGACGGAGATGATATGGTGGAGAACGAACCTCATCCTATAATCCAAGGTGTAAGATAAGTCAAAAGAACTTAATCAAGGATTTGAACAAATGAATTTACATTTAAAAGTGTTTTAACAAAACACTAAATCACTACAATGATAAAATATTTTCTTCTTTTATTTTGACAGTATAATTTTTAAATAAAAATATTTTTTTAAGTAATAAACATGATCTGATATAATCATATATTAAATACTGATGTAGAGTTGATTAGCCATTAGTGAATTGACTGAAAACCAAAAGCACGGTAAAAGAGGAAAATTGATGGAGCAAAACACTTTACGACCGCTGATAAACCATAAGAAAGATGCAAAACAGAAGTATAATCAGCAAAAACACAGATATACCAAAAAACAATATTGATTACGGAGTTTGTCCCTGATGGACTACATCTTTGGGTCTGCTTTCAAGATGGGCAACCGTTTTATTAGAAATGAGAAGAAGAAGTGGATTACACAGTGATTTAGTTGACAGACTAAACTTTCACACAGGCAATTCTGACCTCTATCATCATATAGCTCTCTGAACTAACTTTTTAACGCCGCTTACGGTTTCCAAATCTGACTCCCAACGCTCTCGAAACTTAGAAATCAAAATCTGCCTCTAACCTCTAGAACCTACACATGAAAACTGAAAACTCTCTTCCTATTCTTCAATGAACAATTCACCTTAAAAAGGCCTTTGGGTGCATAATAACCTCTCTGGCCACCTTTAGACTGAATCAATTGACTTCTAAGTTTATTTAGGGTTTGTTTAGCCACCTTTAGGCCTAGTCATTGTCATTTAATTAATTAAATTCAATTAAACAAACAAAAACCCATAAATAAACATTATGAAACTCGAAAACCTTTAACGATCTTCCTAACCGCGCGGAGGCACTTGACAGTGCATGTGGACGGTGTTGGCTCACGGTTTAGATGGCGGTGGTTCCACTGCGTGCTGACTGAAATGGTTTACCATTGGCGGATCACTTGGCCAGTTCACATGTTGGCGGTTTCGCTACGATTCACGATGGCGACTTATGCTAACCCATTACAACTCCGCTACGGTTAATCCTCTCCTCTGTTCACATGACACCATGTCTGTTGTGGTTATGAATCTGACGCGATCAATACTGTGGTTACCCACCGATCTATCCAAACTCTGTCACATGCCTTTAGCTTCCGCTGTGGTTAGGTGGCGGTTTAGGTCTGTGGTTTATGTGTTTTATATTTGTTTTATAATGTATTTGCATTACATTTAAACAATGAAATAGGCCGAGAGTTGGTTTATAGTTTTAGGTTGGGTTTATGTAATGTATTTGGATTTGGTTGGGTGTAGCATAAGATTAAGAGTGTAGGTATAGGTTTTGATGTATTTGGAATAGGTTTTAGGCATTTAATACATGGATTTGAGCATGAATGTCCTTAGAACTTAGGTTTTCAATGTAGGATGATGAATGGCTTTGGTACTTAGGAAAGTTGCATAAATGTCTTAGGGTAACAAAGATAAATAGGATAGGTTAGGAGTTAGGGTTTAGGTCTAGGCATAGGTTTAGGAGTTTCGTTTAACTTTTCAAAGACCTGTGTCAGCTTTTTATAATGACATCGGTGAAACTGAAACCTTTACCGGATGATCGGTCCTGGTACATCCTTGTGGTCTCCGTGCAACATTCGTCAACATTACACGACAACGACCATCACATCTTTAAAACTGACACTGGTGGTGACGATGACAAGACTATGCCATCGACTAGGTACTTTAACTTGAACCCTTTTACACAATCAATTATATCAACCATAAATCCTGCAAAGTCGAACGACAAAACACATGTCGTCGACCAAGCCCTAGTGGAACTGTTGATGACATAAGTTGATAGCTAGGTACAACACCACATCAACTGAACACCATGAAACCATAACATTACCTGAACCTGATCATAACCAACACTGTCGATCTATCGAAATTGAACTGAAGCGACGACGACACTGAACAACACTGAACGACACTTATGAACACTGATGATGACACTTCGAAAACTTGTGCATTTGGATCGATGGATCCTCCTGGATCATTCCTCTCCACTTGAAATCTTTTGGACCACAAAAGTTTGACTAAAAATTTAGTCGATGAGGGTAGAACTCCCTCTCTTTCCTTATTGAACTGACGATGTACCAATGCATTTGATCAATCATTTGCATGTGATGACCTTGATGATGCTGACCTTGATACATTTTGATTTAGTGACCTGTTTCTTCCATCTGCAGTATGGCCAACTTGCAATGATGGGAAAATAACTTGTTGTCAAAATGGCAACTGTTTCTTTCCACGAAGAATCAAGAGTTAGTGATTCAGAAACATCTTTGAAAAAAATGTTTGTAGAACTTTGTTCAATACATCTGATGGATATTAACAATCTACTTTCTGGAATAACTAAAATATTCAAAGAATCCTTTGATATTTACCTCACATCAATTACTTGACTTGATTTACTTTCTTGTTGACTAATTACTAAGTGAATTTGTTGCCCATAACTCATCCAGCTGTGATGAAAAGACGGTTGCAACTTAGTTTGATTATGAAAGTATCTAAGTAATTATTGATTTACTTGAATCACTATGTCTATTAACTGATTTTTCCATTGACTTACACTTCCAGTTAATGCATTAGTTTTAAAATCTTGGTAAGGAAACTTTAGATTTGCTTTTGAAAATGCTTTTTCATGAAAACTTATAGACTTCCTCTCCACTTGAAGAGAGGTTTCATTACTTTTAAAAGCATGAAATGATGATGCAATACTAAAGAAATGTGACATTGACTTTTCCCAATACTGACCTGCATCCCTGAAACTGAAAATAAACATACCATCTGAAACAAGTCTGTGATTAGACTCACATGTACCATTCCCTTCAATACATTGCTGATGATGATAGCTTTTATAATCAATCCTGATGATGAGTCTGGGTCTAGACTCGAAACGTCGACCAATATAAAGATGAACACTGTGGATAATCCGAATTCCTCTCAGAATGAATTGATATTCATTCTATCTTTAAGAAGATGTTCGTAGGACATTAAATGTATCTGATGTTTCTTATCCTTTTCATGAATAAGATTTCTTGGAAAAGAATTAACCACCTTAACCAATTGATCTATAAACTGAATCTCACATTTTGAACAATCAACCTTATGTTGTTCCTTAATAACCATGAGTACATACTTACTTGAACTTATAAACTGCTTAACTTGATTTGAAACAATTAAATCCAAGTTTGACTTGAATTTGTGTGCCCTAACAATAAATGCAACCCCTTCTTTCTTTAGGTGATATTTATGTTCTCTTCTGTAAAAGACTGCATCTCTATCATAAAGATAAGGACTTCCTAAGACAACTCCACAAATGTCTACTGGGACCACACCTAATTCCACTTCATCGATGTACTTAGATGTAATTGCAAATTTTAACTAACACTTCTTTGTGACATGTATCTGAGTTGATTTATTAATCCAACCTAATGGGTATGGTCTTGGATGACTCTGTGTTTCCAATCCCAATTGATTAACTATATGTTCAGATATTAAATTTTCTTGTGATCCACTATCAAACATTGTGTCAATCTTTGTATGCTTAGCAGTTATCCTTATGTGGAAGAGTTCAACTCATTTATCCTCATGTGGAGGATTTATGTTTGAAGAAGGTACATTAGATTCCAAACTTGAACCAATATCAGAAGTTTTACCTGTCATAACCATGGCGGTTATTTTCCGTTCATCACCTGAATCTGAACCGAGGTCTTGCTGGATTGCTGCATTTGCCTTCTTTTCATCCTTTGCCTTAAGGAACTTTTTGGGCTTAAGTTCTGGATGAAGTTTACAACACTTCGATTCATCATGAATGATTCTATGGCAATGAGAAAAGGTAGGTCTTTCCTTTTGAACGACTATTGATTTCTTTCTCTTCAAACTATTCCCCTTACTGTCTCTGGATTATCTGTTTCCATCTCTTTTGATGACTAAGATGACAACTTGAATGGTCTGCCACCTAATTCAATATGGATGGCCTGAACACACACCTTGTCAAAATCATTAGGATTAAACATTAATAAAGTATGCTGCAAATATGAATGTAAATTGTAGATATATTTTAACAAAGTTTCTTGTGTATCCAATGAAATACCAAGCGCCAATGCTTTCTTCCTAAACTCCTGAACACTTTGCCCTTTACCTTGCCTCAAATGTTGCCAATCAATAACAACTTTCTGCATGTATCCTAAAGGATAGAACTATTTCCTAAGAGCTTTCAAAAACTTTGACCATGAAGAGATAAATTTTCTTGTACGCTTAACATCTAACTAAGTTCTGATTTCCCACTAGATTAAAGTTGTTCCCCCCATTCTAAGTGTAGCTAACTGAATTTTAGTTTTATCTTTAGAAATGTTCTGAATGTGACAATACACTTCTAACTGCTTTATGCATTTATCTAACTTTTCAGGATTCATTTCACCATCATAAACAAGTAACTCAAATTTAACATCAAGTTTCAAAAGAGATGACTTCTTAGGTTTTTTATTCGCTTTAGATGTTGCACTAGAGGAAGAAGAAGAAGAAGAGGATGATGGAGATGACGGAGGTGAAGGAGGTTTATCATTCTTTCCTTTACCTTTGTCCTTCTTCGATGCCTTCGAAGAGGATGCTGCATCTCTCGCCTTCTTGTCTTCGTACAAGTCTCCCAGCATCTGCTGCATTGTTAAGAACACCTGCTGAAATTGTTCCTCACTCATCTTAGTCTCATTGTTTTCTCCTGCGTCAAATCCTGACATGGTCGCTTTCTGAACGACTCGTCCTTTCCAATCTTTGGATCGATCTGCTCAAGGTTCCTTCTCCTCATTGCGACTTAGACCTAGTTAACATTCAATGGAAACTCTACAATTGAAAGCCTCCTCTGATACCAAATTATATTATCTGATATGATCATATATTAAATATTGATGTAGAGTTGATTAGCCATTAATGAATTGACTAAAAACCAAAAGCACGGAAAACGAGGAAAATTGCTGGAGCAGAACACTTTACGATAGCTGATAAACCGTAAGAAAGATGAAAAACACAAGTATAAACAGCAAAAACACAGATATACCAAACAACGATATTGATTACAGAGTTCGTCCCCAATGGACTACGTCTCCGAGTCCGCTTTCAAGATGGGCGACCATTTTATTAGGAATGAGAAGAAGAAGTGGATTACATAGTGATTTAGTCAGACTTAACTTGCACACAGGAAATTCTGACCTCTGTCATCTTATAGTTCTCTGAACTAGCTTTCCAACGCCACTTACGGTTTCCAAATCCAACTCTCGATGCTCTCGAAACTCAGAAAACGAAATTTGCCTCTAACCTCCAGAACCTGCACATGAAAACTGAAAACTCTCTTCATGTTCTTCAATGAGCAATTCACCTTAAAAAGGCCTTTGGGTGCATAATAACCTCTCTGGCCACCTTTAGACTAAATCAACTAACTTCTGGGTTGATTTAGGGTTTGTTTAGCCACCTTTACACCTAGTCATTGTTATTTAATTAATTAAAATATATTAAACAAACAAAAACCCATAAATAAACATTATGAAACTCGAAAACCATTAACGATCTTCCTAACTGTGCAGAGGCGCTTGATAGTGCATGTGAATGGTGTTGGCTCACGGTTTAGATGGTGATGGTTCCGCTACATGCTAGCCAAAACAGTTAACTGTTGGCGGATAACCTGACCAGTTCACGTGTTGGCAGTTCCGCTACGATTTACCATGGCGGTTTAAGCTAAACTGTTAGAACTCCGCTACGGTTAATCCTCCACCCTGTTCACATGACACCATGTTTGCTGCGGATATGACTCTGACACGGTCAAGTGACTGTGGTTACCTGTCGGTTTATCCAAACTCTGTCACATGCCTTTAGCTTCCGTTGCGGTTAGGTGGCGACCTAGGTCTGTTGTTGATCCAGATTTAAACAGAAACGCAACAAATTACAGAGATAACCATATACACAAAGATGCAGCGGAAATAATACTTCATTTCATTAATGGAAAATACTGAAACATGCTTACAATCTGAAATGGAAATAAACTAGCTAGGGCGATGGTAGCTTATCTCTGAGAAGAGATGTGATGGCTACATGCCTCTGAACTGTGTTACAATGAGGCTCGAAGGCCTATTTATTGTTTGGGACACAATGAAAAACCCTTCACATTCCAAAACCTAACCCTAGGAGATGAAACGCCAAACTGTGGGCCCCGTTTGGGGGTAAGTTGGTACATCAACTTCCCGCGGTCGTAACTTTAGCATATGATCTCCGTTTGACGCGTACAATAGCTCATTAGAAAGATCTATTCGAGCACTATCATTGTTGGAACGGGCAACATTGGACCCATGTTGCCCCCGGATTCCCAAAAAAACGTCGTTTAGGGCCTCAAAACGGCTCCGGAAGTTCAGGACCCGAAAAACAACTAAAAATAGTAAGTTGTGCTACAATTAATGAAACTGAAAATGCTAAGAAAGACAATGGTGGGGGTCCAGGTGGACTTGGCAGGTGGCCACCAATATCCACCTGGATCAGTTTAGCCCATGAGATGCAATATCAGCCAAAATTTTGTTTATCTTTTGAACAGTTTTATGTATAAAGTGGACATAATCTTTTTTACAGAGCCCTGCGTGGCAAATATGTACATATAAATAGTAGAACTATAACGAACATCCTGTGCGATGTTTTTTGGTCATATACTGATATTATAGACCATATACTGAGCCCACAGAAGGCTGACTGAATCTATAGCATATGCATAGTGCATCTACAATATGTAATTTTTCAGTTTAATGAAAGATTACGATTTTTCCAGTGGAAAAATTATAAACAAAAATTATAAACACAAAAATAAATCATGTTGACCATAGTTGACGATGTTCATATTGAGACAATCATTATCACGATGCGACGTTGGACAATGGTTGTCCATGGTTGACCAAGATTTATTTTCATATCAACATATTCTTTATCACAATGTGACATTGGACCATGGTTCAACGAGGTTCATTTTCATATTGAGACAATATGTGTCACAATGTGAAGTTGGACCATGGTTGGCCATGATTGACCATGGTTTACCAGGATTGATTTTATAAAAATTGGTTGACCATGGTTGAGCATGTTTGACCATGATTGACCATGGTTCGACATGATTGATATTATAAACCCAAGAGAATAGTATTGAACCTAACGGAATAACATAAACCCAAGGTATTTAAATCCTAAGGAAAAAATTATAAAATAAACATCGTTGACCATGTTTGAGTTTCATATTGAGACAATATTTGTCACAATGCGAAGTTGTACCATGGTCTACCATGGGTCAACCCTTAGGTTATTAAAACCAAGGGATTTATACTATAAACCCAAGGGAATATAAACCCAAGCGATCAATACTAAAACCTCAAGGGATTATGAACCGAAGGGAATAATATTAAACCCAAGGGATTAATATTATAAGCCCAAGGTATATAAACTAAGATAATATTATAAATCCTAAAATAAACATGGTTGACCATGGTTGACATTGGTTGATTTTCATACTAAGACAATCATTGTCACAATGTGACATTGGGTCATGATTGCTTTTATAAAACATGGTTAAAAATTGTTGGATATGATTAACCATGGTTGACCATGGTTTTCCATGATTGATCATGGTTGACCATGATTGATATTATAAACCCAAGAGATTAATATTAAAAAACCAAGGAAAAAATATTAAACCCAAAGGAATAATATCAAACCCTAGGAATATAAACCCTTAGATTAATAAATCCAATGGAATAATATTAAACCCTAGGAATATAAATCATTAGATTAATAAACCTAAGGGATTGATCTTATAGACCCAAGGGAATAATAAATCCAAAATATTTATACTAAAACCCCAAGGGATGATGAACCCAAGGCAATAATAATAAACCCAAGGGAATAATATTAAACCCTAAAATAAATAATGTTGAGCATAGTTGATGATGATTGATTTTCATATTGAGACAATCATTGTCACAATGCAACGTTGGACCATGGTTGTCCATGGTTGACCAAGATTGATTTTCATATCGGCACATTCTTTCTCACAATGCGACATTGGACCATGGTTGACCAAGGTTGATTTTCATATTGAGACAATATTTGTCACAATACAAAATTGGATCATGGTTGGCCATGATTGACCATGCTTGATCATGATTGATTTTATAAAAAAATTGTTAACCATGGTTGACCATGATTGGCCATGGTTGACCATTATTGATCATGACTAATCATGGTTGGCCATGATTGATATTATAAACCCAAGAGAATAATATTAAACCCAAGAAAATAATATTAAATCCAAGGGAGTAAAATAAACCCAAGGTATACAAATCCTAAGACAAAAATTATAAACCCTTAAATAAACTTGGTTGATTTTCATGTTTAGACAATCTTTGTCGCAATGCGACATTGTACCATGGTCGACTATGGTTGAATCCTTAGATTAATAAACCCAAGCGATTGATATTATAAACCCAATGGATTAATACTGAAACCCAAGGGAATGATATTAAACCTAAGGGATTATGGACCCAAGGGATTAATATTAAACCCAAGGTATTATGGACCCAAGGGAATAATATTAAACCCAAGGGATTAGCATTATAAACCTAAGGTATGTAAACCATAAGATAAATATTGTAAACCCTAAAATAAACATAGTTGACCATGGTTGACATTGATTGATTTTCATATTAAGAAATTCGTTGTCATAATGCGACGTTGGGTTATGATCGATTTTATAAAACATGGTTAATCATGGTTGACCATGATTGAACATGGTTGACCATGATTGATCACGGTTTATCATGATTGATATTATAAACCCAAGGGAATAATATTTAACCTAAGAGAATAACATAAACCCAACGTATATAAACCCCAAGATAAATGATATAAACCCTTAAATAAACATGGTTGACCATGGTATATTTTCATACTGGGACAATATTTGTCACAATGTGATGTTGGACCATGGATGACCATGTTTAACCATGATTGTCGATGGGTGATTTTCATATTGACCATTATTGACCATGATTGATTCCCATATTGAGGCAATCGTTGTCACAATGTGGAGTTGGCCATGGTTGACTATGATTGAAATTATAAACTCAATGGATTAATAAACCTAATGGATTAATACTAAAAACCCAAAGGATTATAAAACAAGTGAATAATATTAAACCCAAGGTAATAAGATAAACCCATGGTATGTAAAACCCAAGATAAATGTTATAAACCCTTAAATAAACATGGTTGACCATGGTTGAATTTCATATTCTAACAATATCTGTCAAAATGTGACATGAGACAATGGTTGGCCATGGTAGATTTTCATACTAGGACAATCTTTGTCACAATCTGACAATAGACCATATTTTACCATGTTTAACCATCATTGACCATGGTTTATTTTCATATTGACCATGATTGACCAACTCAAGGTATATAAACCGTAAGATAAATATTATAAACCCTAAAATAAGCATGGTTGACCATGGTTGATTTTCATATTGAGACAATCAATGCCACAATGCAACGTAGGAACATGGTTTACCATGGTTTAACATGACTCATTTTCATATCAAGACAATATTTGTCACAACGCGACATTGGAGCATGATTGACCATGGTTTATTTTCATATTGAGACAATCTTTGTCACAATGCGATGTTCGAGCACGGTTGACCATGATTGATTTTACAAAACATGGTTAACCTCTATTGACCATGATTCACCATGGTTTACCATGATATTATAAACCTAATGGAAAAATAAACCCAAGAGTATAATACTAAAAACCCAAGGGATTATAAACACAAGGAAAAAATATTAAACCCAAAGGAATAATATTAAACCCTAGAAATATGAACCCTTAGATTAATAAACCCACGAGATTGATATTATAGACCCAAGGGAATAATAAACCCTAAGGATTTATACTAAAAACCTAAGGAAATAAATATTATAAACCCTAAAATAAATAATGTTGACCATAGTTGATGATGGTTGATTTTCATATTGATACAATCATTGTCACAATGCGATGTTGGACCATGGTTGTCCATGGATGACTAATATTGATTTTCCTATCAACACATTCGTTATCACAATGCGACATTGGACCATGGTTCAGCAAGGTTCATTTTCATATTGAGACAATCTTTGTCACAATGCGAAGTTGGACCATGGTTGGCCATGATTGACCATGGTTTACCATGACTGATTTTATAAAAAATGGTTAACCATGGTTGAGCATGTTGACCATGAGTAACCATGGTTATCCATGACTGATATTATAAACCCAAGTGAATAATATTAAACCCAAGGGAATAACATAAACACAAGGTATATAAACTCTTAAATAAACATGGTTGACTGTGATTGATTTTCATATTGAGACAATATTTTTCACAATGCGATGTTGTACCATGGTCGACCATGTGTCAACCCTTAGATTAGAAACCCAAGGGATTGATATTATAAACCAAAGGGAATAATAAACCCAAGGGATTAATACTAAAACCCCAAGGGATTATGAACCGAAGGGAATAATATTAAACCCAAGGGATTAATATTATAAACCCAAGGTATATAAACCCCAAGATAAATATTATAAACCCTAAAATAAACATGGTTGACATTGGTTGATTTTCATATTGAGATAATCATTATCGCAATGCGACATTGGGCCACGATTGATTTTTAAAAAATGGTTAAAAATGGTTGGCCATGATTGACCATGGTAGACCATTTTTGTCCATGATTGATCATGGTTGACCATGATTGATATTATAAACCCAAGAGATTAATACTAAAAACCCATGGAAAAAATATTAAACCCAAAGGAATAATATTAAACCCTAGGAATATGAACCCTTAGATTAATAAACACAAGGGATTGATATTATAGACCTAAGGGAATAATAGACCCAAAACATTTATACCAAAACCCCAAGGGATTATGAACCCCAGGGAATAATATTCAACCCTCAAATAAAAAATGTTGACCATAGTTAGAGATGATTGATTTTCATATTGAGACAATCATTGTCAAAATGTGACATTGGTCCATGGTTGACCAAGATTTATTTTCATATCGACATATTCTTTCTTACGATGTGACATTGGACCATGGTTGACCAAGGTTTATTTCCATATTGAGACAATCTTTGTTGCAATGCGACATTGTACCATAGTTGAATCCTTAGATTAATAAACCCAAGGGATTTATATTATAAACCCAAGGGTTAAATACTAAAACCCCAAGGGATTATGAACCCAAGGAATAATATTAAACCCAATGGATTAACATTATAAACCCAAGGTATATAAACCCTAAGATAAATATTGTAAACCCTAAAATAATCGTGGTTGACAATGATTGACATTGGTTGATTTTCATTTTGAGACAATCAATGTCAGAATGCGACGTTGGGCCATGATTGATTTTATAAAACATGGTTAACCATGGTTGACCATGATTGATCACAGTTGACCATGATTTAAGGGAATAATATTTAACCTAAGGGAATAAAATAAACCCAACGTATATAAACCCAATGATAAATGCTATAAACCCTTAAATAAACATGGTTGACCATGGTTGATTTTCATACTCAGACAATGTTTGTCAAAATGTGACGTGAGACCATGGTTGACCATGGTAGATTTTCATATTGGGATAATTTTTGTCATAATGTGACATTGGACAATGGATAACCATGTCTAACCATGACTCACCATGGTTGATTTTCATATTGACCATGATTGATTTCCAAGTTGAGACAATATTTGTCAGAATGCAATGTTGGACCATGCTTGACCTTGGTTGAATCCTTAGAATAAGAAGTCAAAGGGTTTGATTTTATAAACCCAAGAGAATATTACCATAAGGAAAGAAAACATTGCATATTATATAACAAAGGCAAAATGCCAAAGAAATTTTTTCATAATAAACATTTTAATTATCATATTAAACATGTCAAAATATGTTTCATAAAAAACAATGTCTAAAAAATAGTTACATCAAATAAAATGAACCAAAAAAATATTCAACCAAATTATTATCCAACCATTTTATATTACTTCAATGCTAATAAGATATATACTTTAATTTTCTACCCTAGTTTTTTTATCTCCCACTTTTTAATAATAAGTGTAAATTTTCTAATGTTAATTACATAATTATTGTAAATTTTCTAATGGTAATTACATTAGTGTAAATTTTACAAAGTTATTTTTCTTATGTTTAATTAATTTATTTATTTTAATAAAATTTTATGTAAATTTTATTCCTGGAAATGGCAAGCGAAGTCAGTTATGGAGTGACAGAATACTGGATCGACCTCCATTGGAAGAATTGGGAGCTTTCAGAGAGTTAAAGAATTGGCTTGCTGCAGCAAACATCCACACCATGTGGGACATTTCACTGTGGACAGAGGACACCTGGGCGGGTTGGAAACAACTCCCTGTGCCCAACGCCTTGCAACCTGAGTGGGCAGCATTTAGATATCTTCTACACGGGCTGGCCCCTATCCACGCACACAGGAAGGACGTGAGGGGCTGGGGGAAAAATCAGGCAGGCTATACTGTCACGTAGGGATACACCAAGTGTCTTGAGCGCCCTCACGTGCCTCCCAACCCTGCCCCTTGGGTAGGCATATGGAATTTCCCCTCTATTCCTAAAATAGATCATTTTTGTTGGATCCTCTGTCACCAAAAAATTCTCATTGAGGACAGACTCCAGAAAAGAGGATTCAATGGACCTTCCAGATGCATTCTTTGCAAGACAAACTGAGAAACTGCCCTTCATCTCATGATTGAATGCAAATTTACAATCTCTATTTGGCAGGAGCTGCTGGACCCTTGGAATTATGATTTCATTTTTCCTACTTCTGTTCAGGATTTGTTCACGGGCTGCATGGCTAGATATCCAGGCGCACAACCAAAAAACAAAACGATCAAGTCAGCTTGGAGTGCTCTGCCAAAATTCATCAGTTGGTAGGTATGGTTGGAAAGGAATAGGAGGATTTTCCGGAGCAAAGATCAAGACCACAAAATAGTAGCCAACACAGTGAAATGCCAACTAAGCGAGTGGCTGGAAGACATAGGAGATGACTCAAATCTTAGCCAGCAAGACAGAGATCTGGGGGATGTCCTTAAGTTTAAATTTCATATGCCAAGAAGCTCTCTTCCAACTCTCGAAGATTGGCAAATTAGGAAAAATGAGAAAGATTTTTAGGATTGGTTGTCCATTCAACCAATTCCCTCTCTATTCTTTGATGGGGCAGCAAAAGGGAATCCAGGGAAGGTCGGTGCTCGATGACACATTAATATGTCAGACATCATATCCCCACACAATTTCGCCTGGGGTCTAGGCCATACATCTAGCATACAAGCCGAGGCATTGGCCCTCTTACAAGGAGTAAACTTCCTCAAAGAGCTGGGAATTCGGGAAGCAAATGTCTTTGGAGACTCCCAAGTAATCATAAGAGCAGTGGCGACCAACTCCAACCCAGCAGATCTGCAGCTAGCAAGGTTAATTACAAGGATTAAAAGCATGTCAAAGTCTCTACACTTGAATTATTTTCATGTACTCATAACAAATAATAAAGCAGCAGACATGCAGGCAAACACGGCGATTCACTTAGAGGCTGGAACTATTCTAAAAAATAAGGAAATCTTGTGGGCGCCTATCCCGTAAAGAGCCATGTTTACTGCTTTCTTTTACAACAATTCGTTTGTATCTTCCAGCTTAGACAATTAGCAACAAAAGTGCACTTCAATAATTGTAAAAAGAGGAAGTTGATAAGAGCAAGAGCCAATTCCCATTTGGCAGAAAGGCATACTGAAAATTACTCCTCCCTTTGTAACCGATTATGTGGCCATTAGCCAAACAGATAATGAAATCCTATAACCGTTCTTGTAAAAAAAAATAAAAAATTATATAATTTATTATTATATAATATTGTATTATATCAATTATTTATAATTTTAGTTTTGAAAAGTAAATAGTGAAAACGAAGTTTATGAGTACACGGGTGATTGAGAAAAAAAAACTTTATGACTGCATAGGAAAAAACTATTACAATTCCATAAAAGGAAATTTGAAACTCTACGGGAAAAGAAATCTCCCTTCTCCTGCCTTGTTAAGTTTCAACAATCGACCACTAAGATTTTCTACATGTACATTGCCTCAATTTTCTAGATATTTGCTTTTAACATGGTAGAGAATTTATGTTAGTGATGAAAATGAGAATTTGGGGAAGCCCAAAATCCCATTTCCATTAAAAACTCTTCATACAAATTCTTGCACTACTGCAATTCGTGTCTTTGCCAGAATTCCATTGACCACAAAATATTCATGATTTTCATTAGAAACAAAGATTGAAAACCACATCAAGCAATTTCCAGCACGCCAATCCTCCCTTGCTCTTCATACATAGTGGTTAAACAATAACATATATAACAGTTATACAATATATAGATCGTCATCGACCTTGGAATGATCGATGTTGATTGACAAGCTCACAACACATGCATATACAAATAACACTCGAACAAGCTTTCATAGATTATATAAAACAGTTACAAAATTAAGGCATTTCAGCCTTAAAACGAGTTCATGCTCGGCTACATCTTGAACCTCACAAAATTCCTCACAAACAGATATATCTCACATCCTATTACATTACATATATATAAGAATTTTAGGAAGGATCAATCATATCCTCTCGTGATTTTCTCCACAAAAGCTTCATGCATGCACGCTTTAAATCTGCTTTATCCTTTTTAAATCTATTTTTCTGCTTTAAATCACGCTTTTCTTTTGTTCTGATCCTCTGGTCCACGTTTGCTTGCTTTGTTGCTGGTTGCTCCTGCATCAGTTAGTTAACCTATTTAGTGCAGTTATTCTTGGCATAATATTGTAATGTATTCCCATCAATATTTTCCATCTATTTTTTTAACAAGTGACTTATTTTTTTCCCATGTTTACATAAATAAAATGTTAAGTAAAAAGTTATTCTAAACTTTTTAATACATTTAAAATATGAAACCATTTAAATTTAATTTAAATTAATTAATTATTAAGCACCTACATATTATAATTTTTATAGTAAATTTAAAATCGGAGAATCAATATATGGAAATTTTGATTATAAACATTTTTCAAAATAACATATTAATTATTTAGGTTATAAAATAAAATAATATAAAAATATTTTTAAAAACATTAACTAGATGATTAAGGAACATGTTGCTGTATCAAATATAAGAGGACCAAATATTCTGCTTTAGCGGAGCATGCAGTGAAGACCAAGCATCATATATGCATTGAGGAGGCTAAGGTCCTCGCAAAAATCTCTCATTTTCATCACCGCATGTTAAGGGAAGCCATTGAAATTGAGCGGTCCTCTAATAATATTAATAGGGATGATGGTTGGAAAATTAATAGTTATTGGATTCTCGCCCTCTCTTCTTAGTCTTTCTCCTCTATATTTGAACTTTTTATCCCCTTTCTTGTTTGTTTCATACTCTATTTCCCTTTTTATGCTTCATTTTATTGGTTTCTATTAGTAAGAATTTCCCCCTTTTTATTTATTTTTAGTAATATTATGTATTCATAATGAGCTATTATTATTACTTATTTCATTTTTATCTTTTATTTATTATTTCACTTTTTATTTTTTTTTAAGATAAACACCCTCTCTTTTTATTTTTAGGAGATTTCATTT
>APFE030833902.1:36556-83612 GCA_000404065.3 Pinus taeda
ATATAATTAAATTACTGAATTATATCAAGGCTTTTGAAAGAACTTCTCTTATTGTGATATCACCCCTCGTATCCTAATCACCTTTCGCATTTTAGCCTGCCATAACAACTCTTTAACAAATATTACAGATAAAATTTTACTTCTCCTCTGTGCCATGACAACTCTTTAACAAATATTGCAAATAAAATTTTACTTCTCCTCTGTGTCATGACATTTCTTTAACAAACATTCATGATATAAAGGGATTGCTGGGATATTGGAGTTTTCTTTTCAGGAAGAAAAAACATTATATTATATTATTGGAAGAAAATATACAAAATAGTTGACATACATATCATCATTCACAGGATGTATAAGAAATATAGTTCTTCCCATCTCACATTAGGAGAATAACCCAGGAAAGAAGATCATAGCAAAAATATGCAGAAGGTAGATCATCCCATTGTCACATATGGATATCACAACAGCAAGTCAAAGACATATACAAAATTTTACAGAAAAAAAGGGAGGTTTAGATTTAACCCGGAAATAGGCAGTCCCCCATATCAAAAGTGTTGTGCTTAGAGGTGATATCCAAATACCATTTACCTTTCACTCCCTACATCCCTTTTTGGATAATCTCTCTGCTTCCTTGTTTTGGTTCCTGCCAATAGGCTGAATTGTGGAGCCTCCATGAAGTTGTAAGTTTTAACCCCGTACAGAAATTACCTGCATACGAATCGCATTCTAAATCACAGGAAATAAAAATGCGAGAGCATAACAAATAAAACACATATACACACAGATTTCCCACTGAATCCCAAACTGGGACTACCACCTTGATTTTTCATTATATTCCTTTCAATGTTACAATACGTATTTATACATGCCTAAGCATCCAATACCATGGAACGAAAACCATCGCGTCCAAAACCATGGACCGAAAACCATAGGTAGGTTCGCCCAACCTAATATAGGGTCCAAAAATATTTGGGCTCCGCCCCCCCTCTAACCCCCCGGTTCACTAGGTAGGTTAGTCGTGGAAAGAATATAACCCAATTGTAGAATTGAGGCTTCTGTGATCCATCATATTTATAAGAAGAGTTTCGGCGAAAATCACATCAAAAAGACCTTTGTCGATGCGTTTCGAACCAACTAGTGTGGTTCATCGTCAGGACAAGTTGAAGACACATATCTAGTTTAGCATGTTTAAATAGACAAACTTAGCAGAGACTCCAACGGCTATATAATGGCTAATTTGGACTCAGGTCCAAATCAAAACTAAAATAATAAATTTAATATTCTTTTTATTTTTATTTTTATTTTGTTTTTATGCTATTGAGATTTAATGATATATAATTCTATTTTTATAAAAATTCTAAAGGTTATCTTATAAATAAAAATGAATTGTTTAATAATATACTTTTTTGGTCAAAATTGATCATAATAATATAACTAAGTGGTAAGTATATAGTTGTAAATTATTATTTTATTATTTTCTTTATAGATTTATATTTAGTAAAGAAAATAATAAAATAATAATTTACAACTATATACTTACCACTTAGTTATATTATTATGATCAATTTTGACCAAAAAAGTATATTATTAAACAATTCATTTTTATTTATAAGATAACCTTTAGAATTTTTATAAAAATAGAATTATATATCATTAAATCTCAATAGCATAAAAACAAAATAAAAATAAAAACCACACGATGAACCACACTGATTGGTTCGAAAAGCGTCGACAGATTATTCTCTATGTGATTTTGCCGAAAACTCTCTAAACAATGTTATGGATCACAGAAGTCTAAATTCCTTAATATTAAATTTATTATTTTAGTTTTGACTTGGACCTGAGTCCAAATTAGCCGTTAAACATGCTAAACTAGATATGTGTCTTCAACTTGTCTTGAGGATGAACCACACTAGTTGGTTCAAAACTCGTCGACAAAGGTCTTTTTGATGTGATTTTCGCCGAAACTCTTCTTATAAATATAACCCAACCCAACAGAATTTGCCAAAGAAGATCGAGCCATCCTCTAGCATAGGAGTGTTAATGGAGGCTTTTCCCAAGACCTGGTCAATAATGATCTTAGAGTCTCCATATATGTGCAAAAAGGGAATATCAAAGAAACTGCTGAACCATAAAAAACCCTATAGTGCTATTGCTTCAGCCTTAGTGTTAGTGTAGAGTCCTCCTTTCCAAAAGACCTTGTAGGATAGATCAACAAATATAACCATCCAAAAAACACATGCATAGGAATTTCTTTGTACAGACCCGGTCAAATCCCATAAGATACAAACATTGTATAGATCTGCATGTGTGGATTGTTACAATAACGTGGCATTGCCAAAAATATAACAGTGAGATTAGATATGATTCTATCCATAACCAAATAAAAATCCTCACCCTGTGAGTTCCGAAAAAAATACTAGAGTTATGCATTAAATTGTTTGGGAATAATCATAATGGTGAGATGAGGTGAAATTATCAGTAACCGACCATCTATGCTCAAAGTGCTTTAATCCTTTCCACGGTCGATAAACGATTAGATGCTTTTCTCTGCGGATGATTGAGAAAAGTGTATAGATGGAGATAGTGTGGTGGATGGGACTTTTCGTTACATATCGTGGTATTTGGCGCAACTGAGGAGAAACAAGGTGAATTGGCCCATCTTTGGCATATACGAGTGGGCGACGGGAACAATGAGCCGAACTAACGGAACATTCAGATTCAAAGGAAGCAATTCTCAGTTGGAAATTACAAAATTTAGATTACATTCTGAAAACCGAGTTCCCTAGTTTCCCCAGGGGATGTTATTTCAATTCTGTCTACTTCGATATATTTGGAGACAGTTTATTCACTGTGGATGGAGAGCTCTGGAAGCGTCAGAGGAAGGCGGTGGAATTCAGGAGGGCATAACATAAATCAAATGGAAACCCTAATCCTCGAATGACTGATTCCAGTCCTAGAAGACTCGTGCATGAAGTTAACGACTTCATTAGATCTGCAAGATGTGTTTCTGCGGTTGAGCTTTGATAATGTCGTGTTATATCATATCTGGCAGAGACCCAGAGACTGGGTTTCCCAGAGGTACCCTTCGTAACGGCCTTTGATGAAGCCATTGAATGGTGCACATACAGGTTGATATTTGATGGAAACTTATGAATAAAAATAACATGGATTTGAACAAATCCAAGCAGTCATGAAGCAGTAGGTTGATTGCAAGAATGGATGAAGCGCAAATATTCATCCTAAAAATTGATTGAAAAGCTTCACCAATATTAGTTGCTTCCATGGATTCTACAGTCTGACACATCTATCAATCGATTCAACCATTAACCAACAATTCAATTAATCACCCACGATACAACAATCTCATGCACATCTATCAATCGATATAGCCATCAATCAACAATTCAATTAATCGCCCACGAAACAACAATCAACAGAGATTTCAAATGGGAGGACAGGGAAGCGGAATGTAACGACAACAGGTTAGTAAAATCGTAAGGCCGGTTAAAATTGTAACGCTTTGCAAAAATTTGGCAAAGAGATTGCTGGATCGGCCCGACGGAAATTCAATTAAAATAAAATTGTAACGCTTTGCAGACATTTGGCAAATAGACTGCTGGATCGGCCCGAAGGAAATTCAATCAAAAAAATAAGATAATACAACAACTCGCGGCAACTCCGCAACGCTTCAAATGGATGCAACGGGTCATTTCAAAAAACTAGAAATATTATTAATCACAATACTTTATTTTTCTCAGGTCGTTTCATGCTCCCTCACTTATTAATCACAATACTTTATTTTTATCAGGTCGTTTCATGCTCCCTCACTCTGCAGTCCTAGATATGCATATTCTGGGGATATTTCACCCAGATTTGATCCAATCCGTCCAATTTCTTTTATTAAAAAAAAAAAATCAAACACCGGTGCATCCACCCGGGGTTGAAATGGGGAAGCCTTGAGCTTATGAGTTTTGAGTACATGAGTGGAGTGTAACTTTAAGGACAGTCATGTGAAAATATGAATAAGCATTACAACTTTCACCTTCACATCAGATAAAGATAACATTAATCTATGTGAGTCATGTGAAAATATGAATAAGCATTACAACTTTCACCTTCACATCAGATAAAGATAACATTAATCTATGTACCATATATACTCATTTTTAAGGCGGATGTGAAATGGGTATTCATGTAAATATACTTATCATTCAGGGCCTTCGTGAAGGGAACTAAAGAAGGAAGGAAATCAGTATGAGTTTATTAGTTTAATAAATGTCGATATTTATTAATTTTTAAATGAGTTCAAATTTATTTTAATATATTATTTATTAAGTGTTTTAATAAATTTGAAATTAAAATAGATTTAGGTTGGTTTAATTATTATTATTATTTAATTGGGACTGAGTCAAAATGTTTTATTTTAATAATTAATTATAGTAATAATAATAATAATTAATTATTTTATTTTATTTTTTCTTCAAGTTTGATAGACTAATGTTTGGTCTCAGCCAATGTTAACCACCACCATCATCATCAATAATAATAACTAATTATTTATATTATTTTTATTTTTATTTTTGTGTAAGTTAAATGTACATATGACATGAAAACATCACTTCCATACTCTGCTCTAGAGCGCCTCTTGGTACAAAAATCTTAGCTAATTTGATTGGGCTAACCCATCATAAATATTAAAAATAATAAAAGTATTTTTTTGTCCCTTCACAAAATGGATTTGTTAAACTAAAGTCATAAAAAAAATCTTTGTACATCTCCTCACCCAAAGTGTAAGACTCCTCATTAAATGGATTAACACTCTCTAGCCTAGTATGACAATGACATCTTAATGTAAAAATAAACATTTTGACTTGGTCAAGAATAAAATAAAATAAACAAATAAAATAAAGATGTGCAAATCTCTCTATAATTAAAATTATAAAAACAAAATTAATAATTATAATTTTAACTAAACGTTATAAAGTTCAATCTTACAAGCTCATGGTATTGCATGGCCCATGTTATTTGTTCATGTTATTTGTCCATGGAATTTGTTATGATGAAGTCTATATAAAGGCTTGAGGAAATCCATTATGGAATGTAAGAGTATTAGGTTATCCCTCCCCACTCTTGGTAGATCCATATTTAAAATAGATCTAGACTAATTTATCTTTTAACACAAAGAAGTATGCAATGGTCTCTAATGCAAGAACATTGAAGGAAGACTACGCTTTTAAAAATAGAAATATTCATTTTAGAGAGAGAGTTTTTTTTTTTTTTAGAATATGAGGTATATCATATGTATCATATTATACTATATTATGTTTATAATAATTTAAATATTTATTTTAATTCATATATGTTAAATTGAAAAATAAATAAAATTGGCAAAACAATATATATATTTAAAATATTCAAAATTAAGTGTTTCAATTGCAAGAGAAACTTGAAGCATTGAAGAATTTATTTGGACAGATTGCAAGAGACAAGATAGCCTAATTGAATAGTCAAAAATATTTTCCTCCATCCATTCTTTTATCTTTGGCATAATAACTCAATCTAGAAAGTTAAAAGTAAGATTTAAATTGATGTATAGAGAATGGATGAAGCTTTGAAAACCCTTGAGGTAGCTAGGGTTTCACCCTAGCCGAGTGATATATTTGGACGAATTGCAAGAGACGAGATAGCTTAATTGAATAGTCAAAAATATTTTCCTCCATCCATTCTTTTATCTTTGGCATAATAACTAAATCTAGAAAGTTAAAAGTATGATTTATATTGATGTATAGAGAATGGATGAAGCTTTGAAAACCCTTGAGGTAGCTAGGGTTTCACCCTAGCCAAGTGATATATGCTTAGATTGCATAACTATTTTGCATATGTTTTTTGTAGTTCGTTCAATGATCGAGTGAAAAAGGTAGTTTCTTTTACAGATATGGTTGTGAGTCAAGCAAGCACTTCTTCAGTTTCGTACAGTTCCATGCTGAAATTTGGTTTTGGTCTTCTGGTGGTACAACAATTTCCTTTTCTTAATGTTCTTGTGGATGAGGAAGATTTTAATTGTGAAAAATATTTTTTGGAGCAAGGTTTGGTTTGCAGGTTTAATGGGTATTGCTCATGGCTAACTAATTTGCACAAACGGATCTCCGAGACATGGAAGCCTATTTTAACTAATGAACTAAACATTTACCCTATGGCATGGGATATTTTCGTTGTGTTTTTTTACAATATTGAGGACAATAAGGTATTTTGCAAAGCCAATCCATGGTTTTGGGGTATTGTTAGTCTCTTCATGTAACCTCAAACTACCATTCTTAATCTTATAACAACATCAATCTATATGGCTCTAGTTTGGATAAGGCTTCCGAACCTTGCCTCGCATCTTTGGAATCTTCCATCACTATCATGTATTAAGATTATGTTGGGAAAGTTTTATTGTCCTTGTCTTGAAACTTAAAATTTTTACAAGATTACCTATGTCAGAATATGTGTGGAGATGGAATTTAACAAGGATTTTCCCATTGAGATTAATCTGATGGCTCAAAACTATGTTTGGGTCCAAAAGCTTGACTCTGAAAATATTTAATTATAGTGTACAACATGCTATGAAATAGGGTATATAATTAAAACTTGCCCCAAGAATTTACAAAACAACAAATATTGGGAAAAATCAAAGGCCCAAATGGTGGGAAGGAGCATAGGTTCATCATTTATGGTATACAAAGAGGAATAGCTCCAAGATAAGAAAAAGCTAGAAGATAAGAAGGAAGTTAATATTGCCAAATAAAATGCATGAGCAGAAACATAAACCAAGTAGGAAAAAAAACATGCCACTAATGATCCTATGGACTCAACAAAAGTGGAAAAGCAACAAACCCTTATGATATATATGATAAATTTTTTTCCTATATTAATTTATTAATATTATTTTCTAGCATAGATCCATCTTAACTCCAAATCTACCAAGCACCGAGAGGGATCAAATCTCTTTTCACTCTAAAAGAGGTTTGCATATCAAGATATTTTGATCCCTCTGGGCACTTGGTAAATCTAGAGTCAAGATGGATCAAGGTTAGTTTTATTATTAATTATAATTATATCATTAATTATTAATTATTGGTTTTTATTTTATTTTTTGTTTATGTAATTTGACCAAGTAAAATGTTTTTATTGATAACTATCATTATTAATCATTCATTTTCTTTTATTTTTTATTTTTATTTTATTTTATTTTATTTTGACCAAATCAAAATCTTTACAGGACATTACAACATTTCTACATATTGGGCTACAAAGTGCCTCTCTAGGCAATTACTTTTAATCTTTAATTAATTTTCTATTGACCCCACAAGTATATGTTTACGAATATTTACACCACTACAACATCTTCCCCATACCTTTTTGCTTTTATATTTAATTTAAAAAATTGTTATAAAATAAATATTTATAAAATACTTTGATTTTAAAATGAATTATGGTTTTTGGGCAAGTGGTATTGATAAGCCATGGTAATGTAATAAAGCCTATTTACAAGTTAATAATATCCATGGTAAAATGAGAGTGAATATCCATGGTTAAAAATCTTATTATGTTGGGGGAGGAAAGAGCGAGAGGGAATCATTTAGCCCCGATGAAAAAATTGTGGGACAATTTGCATGGGGTCTTGATCATGCAAAAAACAACCAAGTGAAGTTTATGACCCTGTGGAAAGGCTTGGAAACTACTTTGGCAATAAATGTTAAAAATATTCTAGTCTTTGGCAATTCAATGATAATAATTTGTCAGATGGTCAAAGTCATGATGGAATCATGCACTAGTCTTCCTCCCATTCTCCGAAGGATTCTATTAGTTTCCTCTCAATTCATGCATTTGGAGATTTTCCATGTTTATAGATGTCTAAATTCAGTGGATGATGCTTTGAAAAAAAGGGGTCCATGTTGAGCTATGGTAGATTATAGTTGGATAAGTAAGATGCAAAATCAACCATATACTTTAGTCATGATGAGAGTTCCAAGACAAATGTGTTTGAGTTTAAATTTTGATACATATGGAAATCTATTTCGATGCAAGGATGGGACATCTGCCTCCCGCTCTGAATGGTATTTGGCTCATGTGATAAGGTTAACAGGTATTAGGATCTAGAGAGTTATTATTTTCTCATGTCGGGCTTCATTATTCTCCTCCAGGTGTCCCATGCATCCTATTATGTGTCTTGAAATATTTCCTCTCCTATGCTTAATGAAGCATAAGAATTTAATTCATATTAAGTGAGAGCGACTAGAATTCTCTATGACTATGGTGCTTCTTTCTTCAAGCAGTGGGTTGGATTTAATGTCATCATCATGTGGTTTCAATCATAAATCTATTCATTGTCCTTCAAAGAATTGTGGGTGGGACATAAAAATTTTCCCTCAGTCTAACTTGTGGCAATGTTTCAATCTCGATTATATAGCATATTATGTGGTTCTCCAAAAAATTCATGGGAAGCCTTTCCTGGTTGGTCTTATGGTGTGGGTGAAGCTTACTAACTTGTTATTGTGAGTTGGGTCCAATAGTCCTTTCTTGAAATGGCGGATTCTCCCTCTCTTTTAGAGAGCCTTGAAGCTAGTCCATTGTTTAATAAATTTTTGGATTCCATTGAGGTGTTACGGGTGGCCAAGAAACAACAATATGACATAGCTAAGAGACAATGTCATTCTTTGCAACTCCTATTGGAAGCCAAGTTCCTACAACTTTTGAGTAGTCTATAAATTTCCATAAATGAATTGTACGAGGAATTTATAGCTCTCGGTGCTCAGGTTATTGCTCTCAAGAATTCTATGGTTGGGGGTGTTGAACTTACTCTTGGAGGTATTGGTTCTACTATAGTTCCTAATAAGAAGAAGCCTCGTTGCTCGCGAAGGAACACAAATCCTGGTATTGGACATTGTTGACGGGAGAAATTACGATCGGGTCTGTTGGTTTTTGTTAAATCATTTTGTAGATACATGTTGCAATGTTAATACCTTCTTATACTTAGGATATTTTGTAGAGTCATAAGAAAATATATCTTTAGAATATGTAAGAAATGCAACCCCGAAATTGACATTAAATTTATATGGTCTAGTGAAAATTTACTCTATTAGATAACAAAAGGATATTTGAAGGGTTTTGGCCCACAATGCACTTTTATTAATACAAAAATAATACGTGTTTCTTAAAATACAAAAATATTTTATATGGTAAGTATTAAGTTATAGTTTAAAAAATGTTATAAAATTAAATTAAAATGTATATATCTATCTCTATATCTATATATATATATATTATATATATAATAAAATGTTTTTGATTTTGAAATGAGTTATGGTTTTTGGGGATAATTTTAATTGTTATGGGAGCTTTGCGAAAAAGTTGAGGTTCTAGGGTTTTGAATAGGGGGCGACAAGAGAGAGTTGGTAACTATGGAGGGGCATGGAGGAGGGAGCTCCACTCCCTCCTATAGTAACGTGGTTTCAAACAGAAGTAAAGAGGCGAGTCTGAACAATTTCCGGAAACCAATGGAGGCAAAGACAAAGACAAATGACACTCACAAGCTAGAAAGCAACAAATCCCCTAAAAAGGAAGGAACCCACAAGGAAGATAGGAGGGAAACGAATTCTGGAGACGACAGTCAGAGAACTGAGGACATATCTATGACGGGACCTTGCAAGCCCGAGGCTAACATTAAACCTCAGGTGGTCTTAAATGATCCTGCACTACAGGTGCACAGAGATCACATGGCGATTTATGCGGTCATTTGTAAGTTCATGGATATATGGCCCACGGAGAAAGCATTGTACACATGGGTAAGAAACAACTAGAAACCTAAGGGAGAAATAAATTTACATCTTGGGTCTAAGGGTTTCTTCACAGTGGTTTTCACTAACCTAGAGGACAAAGACAGAGTTTTTGAAGGGGGACCCTACTTCTATGCTGTTGCAGGGCCTTACATGCGACCTTGGGTGATGAACTTTGTTCTGGAGCAAGAAACGTTCACATCAGTCCAGTATGGATTAGATTATACTCCTTACCTTTAGATTATTGGCCGCCGGAATCTTTAAAAGCTATAGGTAAAAAATTAGGGCATTTTATAAAGATATCAGAGGCAAATCTACGAGGTAAATATACCTCCTTTGCCTGCATATGTGTAGAAATGGAATTATCGGGAGTACTCCTGGATGAAGTCATCCTAGAAGTATATGATGAGGAATGGGTACAAGAAGTCGACTATGAACACATCCCATTTAGATGCCGTAAATGTCATGAACATGGGCACCTCTTCAGAGACTGCCCACTCAACAAAATGGAGGACAACCCGAAAACCAAAACAGGAAAATACCCTGAAGGTTTTACCAGAGTGGGAGGCAGAGGGAAAGGAGGGGGAAAAATGTCCCAAGAAAAACCTAGCAAGAGAAAGCTACCAAGTTATAACAGTTTCGAGATCTTAGAAGAAGAGGGGGGGGGGGGAATGGAACGAACACGAACCCAGAGGACTATCATAGAGAGAAGGAAAAAGAGGATAGCATGGAAATCATACAGGAACACAATGGACAAAAGGAGGACCCACCGAGCACTATGGAACTTGGTAAGGACCATGAGATGACCCTAAGCAAAGGAGGCACAAAGGACCAAGACCTACAAGAGATTCTTGAGAGGGTGAACCTTGAACTAGAAAAGTTTCTAGAGTAGGGAATCAACAAAGGAATTGACTCTCTACCAGAAGAGGAGTTTGACAGAGTATAACAACTATTCCTTCAAAGGTATCAAACAAATGTAGTAGCATTCAAAAGGAACCACGATAGCTAGGAGAACAGAGGGGTTAAACCAATGGAGATAATATTAGGACACTCCACCAAAAACCCAATCAAGAAAAGAGGAAGAAAGAGACAGAAAGAATTGCTAACAAAGTGTGGGAAACTCATGATTAATTCAGGTAAGATGAAAGATCTCACCAGTTACTCTTTTACAAACCCATCATTATGAAGCTTACAACTTAGAACATTAGAGGACTAGGGAGTAAAAGAAAACAAAGAAATCTCAGTAACAGAATAAAAGAAGAAAAACTAGATATGGTGTTTATACAGGAAACAAAATGCTAAGTAGCCAAAATCAGAGAAATGCATAGCAATTGGATCATTAAGTATGAATACCTAGAAGTTAAAGAAAATAATACATCTGGGGGGAATTCTCACTTTATGGAATCCTCATAAATGTGGAATCCTGGATGCTAGGGCATCCAGAAACCACCTTTCAATGGTTATCCAACCTTTAGGGGACAAGGAATGTTAGATGATCACAAATTTCTATGGTCCTCAACTTCTTGAAGACAAACTCAGGCTCCTCACCTCTCTGGAGGAGCTAAGAGAGAGACACCCAGCAATGCCTTGGATTCTAGGAGGGTACTTTAACATGATCAAATCTCTCACAAAGAAAAAAGGAGGGACTAGAACACTTGGAAGAGACTCAATAACCTTCTAGAACTTCCTTAACAACATGAGACTGGTGGATATGGATACAATAAATGGAACCTTCATGTGGAATAACAAGAGAGGAGGAGCTTCCCAAGTTACCTCAAAATTAGACAGATTCATAATCTCAAAGGATCTCCTTCTCACCGGTCGTACCATGATATCTTTCATCCTCCCTTTCAGAGGCTCAGACCATTGGCCCATCCAGCTGGAAGCTTCTTTTATTGGAACCCCGAGGAACAAACCTTTCAGGTTCGAAAATGGCTAGCTTACTCACCCTGACTTCACCACTAATATTGGAGAATGGTGGGCGAAAGAAATGCGCACCCAAGGCACAAAAATGTTCCTCCTGCATCAAAGACTCAAACACATCAAGAGAAGGCTCAAAGAATGGAACAAGAATGAGGTTGGCAAAATTTTTAAAGCCAAAAGAGAAGTGGAAATTTTTTTACAGGAAACTAATCAAATTCTCATCACAGAAGGCTTCACAGAGGAAAGGAAAATGCAAGCAGACTCACTTCGACAAGAATGGGACAACAGATGCTAGTAGGAGGAAATCTTCTAGAGATAGAAATCTAGAGTGCAATGGTTTAAATAAGGGGAGAGAAATAATAGGTTCTTTCACAAGTCTACCATGGAACACAAGGCACATAATCAGAGCAAAAAACTCATAGATCCTCAAGGAAAAGAGCTAAATGCTCACAAGGAAATGGAATCTTTTCTGGTACAACATTTCCAAAGTATAGCAGAGGAGACCATTGCAGACAGATCTCAATTTACTAAAAGCTTCACTCAATATATTCCAAAACTAGTATCCAGGGAAGATAATTATAATCTCAACAGGCGAGTGATGGAAGAAGAGGCCATTGAAGTAATCAAAGAGATGCACAATGGGAAAGCTCTAGGCCTAGATGGTTTCAATGTAGACTTCTTCAAAACATGCTAGGAAATAGTCAAACATGACATTCTTGATGTGGTGGAGGACCCGAGAAAATCAAGAACAATTCTAAGAGCACTTAATGAATCCTTCATTGCCTTAATCCCTAAACAGGAAAAAGCCATGACTCCAGACAGATCCAGAGCCATAGCTTTATGCAATGTGGTGTACAAAATCATTTCATAAGTAATTGTTAACAGACTCAAACCCCTTCTTCCAACGCTCATGTCAGAGGAGCAGGTGGGATATGTGGAAGGTAGACAAATTCTCAATAATATAATTCAAGCTCATGAAGTGGTTGATTCCATAAAGACCAATAAGAAAGTAGATATGATAATACAGCTGGACATAGTGAAAGCTTATGATAAGCTAAGATGGTCTTATATTAGGGAAGTTCTTATTGCATATGGCTCTAACCACAATTGGAGAAGATGGGTCATGGCTCTAGTTACCACTGCTAGTTGTTTAATTCTTCTTAATGGCTCTCCATCCAGAACCTTCAGGCCATCGAGAGGCCTCAGACAAGCAGATCCTCTCTTCCCCTTCCTCTTCATTCTCATGATGGAAGGAATGGGTAGAGTGATCATTTCAGCCAAGGAGGAAGGAAGAACCCAAGGACTCAGACTCACTCAGAATAGGGAGACATTGACTCATCAGCAATTTGTGGACAACACTATGCTACAAGGCACACCCATAGTCAAGGAAGCCAAAGCTTTCAAATAGATGCTATATGATTTCGCAATGGCTGCTCATACAGAGGTAAGCCTCACAAAATCAAAAGTTTTTTTTTTTTTAATACTGACATTTCTATTCAAATAAATCTCTCCATAATTCTCGGCTTTCAAAGAGATCATCTTCCCTCCAAATATCTAGTAATGCCCCTTACTGATAAACCTTTGAATAAGGAAGTCTGTGAGTCAGTAACTAATAAATTGAAGGACAAAGTCAGCAATTGGACAAGCAGATCTTTGAATTTAGCAGGGAGGCTAGTTCTCACAAAGGCTGTACTACAAACCATTCCAATTTTCATGTTTTCATCCCTTCCTGTACCAACAAGAGTTTTACAGCAAATTAGGAATATCTAAAGAGATTTTCTTTGGGGTAAAGGGGAAGAGAAAAAGATATGGGCTCTGGTAGCTTGGGACAAGATCTGCAAACCCAAAACCCATGGTGTTTTGGGTCTCCATGACCCAGATACTCTAAGCAAAGTTTTGGGGGAAAGACTTTGGTGGAGATGGCTAAAGGAAATAAGAAACCCCTGGGTCAAATTATAGAAACAAAAATATGCAATGGATTGGAAGGACATGGAACACATTTGAATGAAAAGACATATCAGGGGTTCCCATATTTGGAACAATTCTTGGGAGAACAGAGCCTTAGTTTAGAAACACAGTTTCTGGGAGATTAGAAATGGGAATATAGCCTGGTTCTGGGAGGACAACTAGCAGGAGGAACATAACCTATGTAGAGAAGGACTGGACATCATAAAAATGATACCATTAACAAAGGGTTGAAAAAGGTTAGTGACTTTTGGGATCAGCCAAGAGACACTGGTAAATGGAGAATTTGGAAGGTACTAGATTACAGTGAAGAGACCCCTTTAAAGACCCAAGCTAAAGCTCTTGAAGCGATTCTGGAAAAAAGGAAAATTTTTACTTCAACCTCGAATGATCTACTAAGATGGGGTAGAAACAATGAGGGCATCTTCAACCTCAAAGAAGCCAAAAGAATAGCCACAGGACTTAACCATCCAAGCCCTAATAAGACATGGAAAAACCTATGGAAAAACCCACACTGGATGAAGATCAAACTGTTCAGGTGGCTGGTACAACATAAAAAGGTTCTGACTTAGGAAAATCTCAGAAAGAGAGTTTTTGTTGGTCCATGAAGATGCCAGCTATGTGGTCTACAGGAAGAAACTATGTATCACCTTCTCAACCTCTGCTCTTTCACCTCAAACTTATGGAATTGGGTGGCCTCTATCTTCAATCAAACCGACAGGAATGAAAATGACATCACTGAAACTTTAAATAATTGGAGGAAAGACTTCTCGGATAATGAGATTGTCAATACAGCCTAGACCATGATTCCAGGATTTTTGATCTGGGATGGTTGGAAAGAATGAAACAACAGGATATTCAAAGATTAAATTGGCTTAACACAAAGCATCATGGCTCAGATCCCAAAACAACTCAAAGAAATTGTTAATGCCCTTTTGAAGCAACCTCCTGAGAAACCCCTTGGTCAATGAGATGCTCACATTCTAGTACTGTTGGGGCTCCAGTCACATGTCTCTCAGGGCATAAATAAGATAGCAAGGCACATATCAGAGGGAAAGGCTTTCTGGTAGCTCCCTCCCCATGGCTTTCTAAAATTCAATATAGATGGAGCCTTAAAAGGAAACCTTGGGGAAGATGGTTATGGAGTAGTCATAAGAGATGAAAAGGGCAATATAAAAGTCATCTTTCACAGTCATTTGGGGAGTTCCATTAACAATATGGCTGAAATCATGGCCATTGAGCAATGATTAGAAATTATAATTGAGTACAATTTACATAATACAATCATCAAGGCAGACTCGGAATTAACAATTAATTCGGTCAAAAGGATAGGCACGAGCACTGCACCAAAAAAAGTCTCAAAACACTGGAGAATTTTGTAGGTCTATCACTGAATTAAATCGCATCTAAGAATACTAAGAACTCTTAGATTTGTTCATGTGCATAGAGATGCCAACAGAGTAGTGGACTAGCTAGCTAATGAAGGGGTGAAATGCACAAGAGACAACAAGTGCTGCTCGTGGGAGTTGGTGCCCATAGGACAACTGTGTGAGGGCTGCTACACTTTGGCTCGCATAGACAGGGAGCATTATCAGCACATGAAGGGGAATCAACTAGTTGATAATTAAGCATATGGATGACAAGGGCTTGATAAAAAGACAACCCGAGAATTGGCATATTTGGGTATCGTAGTTGGATGAGAGGCAGAGGAGAAAGAGTGCAAAACCAAATGGTGGCAACAACAGCTTTGCTACTGAACAAGGTGATTTTGCTACAGTTACAGTGGTTTTTGGGCATCCACATTACCTTAAGTGGTTTAACAGGAAAGCTTCCAATGCCACTAACCGTTCAACACGTGGCTTAAGGAGGAGAGAGAATACCACCTTCATCGGGCGGGTATTCCTTGCTCTTCTTTCCAGCTCAATATCCTTTATAGCCATTAGATCTAGTAGTAGCAGATCTATGGCTGAGGTTTGTTGTGCTGGTTGGCAGGAACGAGATATCTTCCTTGCAAGTTTCTATTCAGGAGCGGGATCACGGAATTTTGAGAGGAATAATTGCTTGATGGTTATCTACCTAGCAGACCGGAAATATTTTCACCATTGTCTATATTTCTTCATCGAGTCCGCTTAAAGACTTCTTGATTTTTTTTTTGTGAGCCCTCAACAAGTTGTTCTATTTTGTGAGCCCTTAGAAAGGATCTCGAGCAGTTGGATCAAGTCCCTTAAATCAGGGCGCAAGTCAACTCTTTGGCTTTCTTCCCTTCTGGATTTGTTGTAACCTATGTAACATATTTTTGCTTCAATTGAATAGAAGGTCTGTTTCTTGCTTCAACAAAAGAATAAATGAGTTATGGTTTTTGGGAATGTGGTTTTGATAAGTTATTGTATTGTAACAAAGCCTATTTAGAAGTCAATAATATCCATGGTAAAATGGGAGTGAATATTCATGGTTAATAAAAATAAAATTACAAAATACAAAAAATGGATTTAAAAAATGTTTACATTGAATATATAATATGTAACATCTAACCCCTACACATCTCCCCTATACTGGTTGTAGAGTGTCTCTTCACACAGTAAAGATGGAATATTTTTTGTTTTTGAATGCAACTACTAAAATAAATCTAATAAAAAAATTTGTCATCTCTATCTAATTAAAATTATTTATTAATTATTATAATGTGGTGGAAAAAAACTTACTTAAAAATAATAATAAATTTATTTCTTTAATCATTTTAATAATTAATAAATATGAAAGTTTAAAAAAAGGGTTTATTATTATACCACACCTCTAACTTCAAAGTAAATCAATAAAATATTGACTTTTTTTTTTTATCAGGCATTTCTGAATTACTCATATCAAAATTTTTATTGTCAATGTTTCGAGCTGACAAGTGTGGCTCATCCTCATGACAAAGATATGAAATCTAATTGAGGGTTGAGAGATAAGTAGGTGAGGTATGCGCAGTCAAAAATGTTATGTCAGTTGAATGTTAGGAGGTCAAATATGATTTTTTTTTTAAGATTAACCATATTAAAATGTTCACAATAATTAATGAAATTATTATTATTATTATTATTATTATTTAACGAAATAGGTAGCATTTTTATAATCAAAACTAGAAACGGGTCAGGTCCCTTACATTCAAATTTTTCTCTGTCTCATAATTTTGTAAAGATAAGTCCATAGAGTACCTAATGCTACCTCTTTTATTTCTAATTATTATTCTTACAACATTTAAACTATAGACTTTCCAAAAGACACCACATAACTTAATAATACAACAAAACATATAAAATGAGATGACATACTACCTGCTGCTTTCCATTGTTTCCAGTACTTTATCCTCTTGGCCGGCTTTAGAAGATTGGCCAGGTTCCACGTTCAACTTATTTCCAAGCTCAGGTCCACAATGCTCTTATTCTACTTCCCCCTCAGCCATTGGAGTGGGTGTATTGATCAACCCGAATACCTCCTTAAGCACACCAACAACAATTGCTTCCACTTTAACCTCAATATTATCCACCTTGAATTTCAAATTAATCATTCAAGTATTCAAATGCTCCATATATTTTTGGAAAAACTCCATATCTTTACCAATTCCAACCAAGTGGGCCAGAACCACCATCATTTGATCCTGAATTTCCTTCATGACTTTCTTCCTTGATTTTTCAATCAGGGCCTCCATATTTCCATTGCTCAAGGTTCCTTGTTCCTATGCACCTTTACCACTTTCATTATGGCTTTATAAATCCATGTTATGCACTAACCTTCCTTGCACATGAATAATTTTGTGATTAAGCTACATCACCCAAATCTTATATATAATGCCTCTCCTCATGTCAATTGAGGAGTCCATCCTTTAAAATTTAATTCCTTCCCTGTCTACAACTTAGCCAAGACACGATCCTCCATTCTTATCACCACCAATTTACCCTTCGAAATGAAATGTTACCACTCATATATGTTGAAGGAATGTACCATGATTTCCTTCACCTGCCTCCACAATTAATAGTGAACAGGAGGGATTCCACCTATCTTTCATCATGGGTATGAGGATCATTATCTTATAATTGTTAATTAATTGTCCCAGCTGCCGAATGCGCCTCCCAAGAAGTTCCTTCCCACCCCTGAGACAAATCTTGAGCTTATTTTCTTGATATTCTTTAAATGTTTCCATGATCCAACTATTTCCAAACATGAAATAAATTAATCGTTCCATTAAGAGACGTGACATATACGATTGGAGTGATCAACGATTAATACATCTTTTTCTAATGCAACACCCAAATTGGCTTGATAATCAACTTCATGGTTATTTTCCCGTTTAACATGATACATATTGAATTCTTCTAAGTTGCTGAGAAGAGTCATAATCCTTATAATCAAAGGAAAGGATTCAGATTCTATGAGATACATGTTCCTAGAGAGCTTTGGGCACTTTTGAATAACCAAAATTGAATCACTGACAATAATCAGTTTCCTTATGCCTTTGGAGATAGTGAGCTTAAGACCTTGCCATAGCAATAGAGCTTCAGCTTGATTATTCGAAGCTTTCCCTAGTCCCCTGACAAACCTTGTTTCAATTTTTCCTTTGATGTTATAAAGAACCTCTCCTGCTCCTACCTCCTTGAATAATTAATGAAATTATTAATGTTAGAATTAATGGAGAAAGATATAGTTAGTTGTTTAAAGATAGGATTGAGACTCTAAGATTAGGTCTCAGATCCTAATATCCAGGGAGTGGTTCAAACCACATGATTGTGTGAAAGCCTATATATACTAGGATGTTCTCCCAATACTGGGTATTGTGTGTAGTGATTGGGCACTCAGTATCTCACCTGGACAGCCATTTAGCTAATAAAGTCGATTTTCATCATGGTATAGGAGCCTGGGATCAGAGGACTGTCTGTCTTGTGAAGTCGAGTCCTTGAAGGTGTGATCTGCATTTTGTTTGACCGCACCGCATGCAGCTCTTTCGATGGCATAATGGAGGCGTGGTGAGTCCTGAAGGCTGCGGATCGGTGGATTGCTATGATTAATCACTGGATTGCTACAACCATAATGTGTAGAGGAGGCTTACCTCATGAACGGTTGAAATCGAATGGGCTGTGGGAACTTGCCAACCATGGCCTAAGGAGAGAGAAAACAATAACTACACGAATCATAAAGATTGGTTTAATTGTTCCTTTTTTTTAGCTAGAGGGTTAAATTATTAGACTCCAACCTACATGAATGCCTCAGATATGTGTGGCGAAAAATTTTCGTGATCCGCATGACCCATGTGCCACCGATATGAACAAACACTGCCTGTGTGTGAAGCAACGAAGTGGAGCTATGACTACCTTGATAATTGGGAGATTGCAACGTTGTTTGCTCAGGGGGCATTACTGTGTGGCGTTGATGTGTGATGGTGCTGCGTGCGTGATGCTCTCTCTTCTGGGAGGCCAAGAAAGTGCAACCAATTCAAGCGGAGATCAACGTTCAGAGATCGGTGAGGTGAGTTTGCAGAGTATGAGGCCTACGTACTGGAAGTAGGTAGGATTAGATTAGAAGCAGTGGATCTGTGGAGCAGATCGAGGAGTAGATCATGGCAATTGGCATTTAGATTTTTTCCATGATTAGAAATGCTCTCAGAAGGAGCAGGAGCTTGATTGATGTGTCCCATGTGGTGAGTGCCCGTGTCGAGGAGTTGTTGATCAATTTACAATTGCTACCAAGGTGTAGTACTTGTTACTGACTAAAGAGCCGCAGGTTGAACTGCTTCAATGTAGTGTAAAGGTTGCTAATTTAAGGGTTGTTTGAGTCGAGTAAATCCTGGTGGCCTATGTATATTCTGTGAATGTTGATGTTGAAATGGATTTTGCATCTGTTGTTGCATCTAGCGTGGTTGTTGCACTGGTGGTATCCAACCTTGAGGTTGAGACTACTGCACAGGAGGTGAATTAAAACCCTACAGATAAGGAGGGGCAGTCATCCTTGCAGGACCACCTACCGTGGAAGAGGTGTGAACAGATCCCTAAATCAGACCATTCATTGTCGAATTTTTTATTATTATTTTTTTACTGATAACAACATGAGATTGATCAGCTACTCTTGATAGTTGTTGCACTGTTAAACATTTGCCCTCCTGGTTTTGGCTTGGTAATACACATAACATTTTGTTCATGTGCCATTGTGGAATATTCTGTTGAAACGTCTTTGATATGGATCTGTTCGATGATGTTATTTTTTAGTGGCCATTTGGAGGAATTTTTGGCTTGGGTAGTATGTTCGAGGTAGAAGAAATTTCAGAAAAATGTGGTTCTTTTGATGACCACGAGAATAAAGAGGCACAGTTTGTTGTGCAAGATTCACTAGTTGATCTTCAAGAAGGGTGTGAAGAGGAACAAAGTATTGAAGATCAACTGGATGAGCACCATGAAGCTGATTGCAAAGACGTAGCAAAAGAAGACAAAGTTGGAGAGAACTTAAATTTAAATTGTGATAATATCATTAATATTTCTGTGTGTGCAAACGTTACATCAATGAATGATGAATACATCATAGCTGACTTTCAGATGGTTGACACAGGAAATAGTGAGAGGAAAAATTCTTCTATCCAGCCTATCCTAATCTTGAGAAGGGAGAAAATAAGAATTCAAGCTTTCCATCACGTGGGAAGAAATGAGGCGAAGAGACATCACTACCTCATGGTGAGGAAAGCAAAGATGAAGCCTCGACTCAAGATGAACAAGCATGTACTCTCAAGCAAGAAGACTAAGATGAAAACTTTGTTACCAAGTTTGTTTCATGTTTTTTAATTGTAAGCCTAGCTGAGACTAAGACTAGCACGCGTCGTATATCGTATGAGTTTTTTAGTGAAATCTTTCTCCATTAAGGGGGGGTGTTAGAATTAATGGAGAAAGATATAGTTAGTTGTTTAAAGATAGGATTGAGAATCTAAGATTAGGTCTCAGATCCTAATATCTAGGGAGTGGTTCAAACCACTTGATTGTGTGAAAGCCTATATATACTACGTTGTTCTCCTGATAGTGGGTATTGTGTGTAGTGATTGGGCACTCGATATCTCACCCGGAGAGCCATTTAGCTAATAAAGTCGATTTTCATCAATTAACATAAGGAAGAAAGTAAAAAAGAATTTAAAATGTCTTAAATGCTAATAAGATTAAAAAGGGAGAATATAAAATAAAATACATTGACTGATCTTTAAGAAAAGGATTCAAGTGCATATCGCTGACATTAAGCATTGTTGGTCCCATTCCTTTCTTGTTGTGGAGCAATGTTGAGAAATCCAAGCACCATATTTACATTAAAGTCTTCAAAATCCAAGCTAAGATAGATCACTATCATAATAGGAAGTTTAAAGAATGCATTGAGATTGAAAAGCACTTTGGCAATTCAAACAAAGATGATGTTTGGAAGGTTATTAGGAAATGGATTCCTAACCTTTCTTCCAGCTTTGCTTCCTCCTGAATCCTATCACCCCCTTCTTTTCTACTTTTGATTTTTTTTTTTTTTCCTTTGTATTTTTTTAATATGTATATAATTATATTTTAGGGTTATTATTATCACTATTCATTTCTATTTTTCTTGATATATTAATAATAATAATATATAATATTTATTTTAGATAACATCTATATATATATATATATATATATATATATATATATATATATATATATAATTACTATATTTAAGGTTATTATATTATTAACATCATCATCATTATTATTATTATTATTATTATGATTATTATTAATTTCTGTTTCTTTCTTGATATATCAATAATTATTGAGATAGAGCACTTTGATGGTTAACTCAATTGGTTGAGGTCCTATTGCTAAAGCACCTCGCTCGTGTGAGGTCAAGGGTCAAATCTCTTCAATGCCTTTGTTGTTAGCCTCTAACTAGTTTGGTTGGTGAGATGTGATTTATTTGGGTAGATTTGATAAGATTTTCCTCAGAAATATAGCCTAACCCCGAGGATGTCAAGGAGAATTGACCCTATGACCTCTCATTAGCGAGGTGCTTTAGCAATGGGAACTCAACCAATTGAGCTAACCCTCCAGGCTAATATATATATATATATGTGTGTGTGTGTGTGTGTGTGTGTGTGTTTTTCTCATTTTCTTTTATTAATATATTCATTTATATGTTTATTATATTTACATTTGTTATTAAATTATTTATTTATATTTATTTGACCATTAATTTAATTTATTTTGTATATTTTTTATTCTTTATATTTTTTTTTTGTAATCTTGGCACGACTACATCTTCATCATGTCCAATATATCACCTCGATTGGGGCAAGGAATTGAATCTGTGATGTCACATTAAGGAGTGCGTTAACAGAGCACCGATCACCGTCTATCAAAGACCCCATGGAATTTTAATTCTTTATATTATTTAATAATTATTTATTTATTTTTTCCTTCTTAAATTATTATTAGCATTTAAAATCTTCTAAATTTTTTTATTTCAAACTTTTTCGATCCATAATGATTTGAGAATGTCTTTCAGATTGATCATATCATTAATTATTGGCTGACATTTTGAACCATCTAATGTGGTTCATCCTTACGATAAATTTTGTCCAACAACTAATGTCTGACTAATCCAAAAGACATTCTTAAAACCTTCATATTCTTTTTTATTTCCTTCCTTATGTTAATAATTTCATTGATTATTATGAACATTTTAATGTAATTAATCCTTTTTCTTCATTTTTTTCATATTTAACCTCCTAAGATTCAACTAATGTAATGTCTCTTCTCCATTTATGACCCCACATCTCTCACCTATTTATTTCTCATAGCTGGATCAAATTTCATATCTCTATCCCGAGGATGAGTCACACTTGCTAGCTCGAAATATCAACAATACAAATTTTGATGTAAGTAATCTGAAAATACTTGAACAAAATGACTCCTCACAAAGGCCTCCACTTTGAGATATTGACTTCTTTTCAAATTTCTGATCCAAATTTTTTTATCACACTTTTTTTAAAATATGCTTCTTATCAAAACAATAAATTATAATATTTAAAAAATTGTACTAGCAAAATATTTTAAAGTTGTGATCAAGCCTACTATCTCCTTTGCGTGAAGTAGAAAAAGCAAGTTGAGGAGGACTATGTGTCTTTATGCTCATACTACAAGGGCCCCACATGAATACTCCAAAATATGATGGAGTGGTTCCATCTCAACTTGAACCTTTTGACCTTGGAAAGTGTTTTGCATGAAAAAACTTGTGATGAGACACCCAAAATAAAATAAAACATCTTCAAAGTGAAACTCAATATTCCAAGGTTGGCTGATTAAAAAGGCTACTTTCTAGCCAGGAGAGGAAGGAAGATATTGTTGATGCATAGACTTGAATCATGACCAAGTAGGATTTGGTTGCAGGGAAAAACTAGAAATATATCTATGAGGGGTTTCGTTTACCCATAATGACATGACCCTTGCACTTCTAGGGATACTTTCTTATCTACCGAGGCTTCCCCATAACAAGGTACCATACAACCCTACAATGTGATAAGTTTTTAGATCTTAGGAGGTACTTGTGTTACAAATACTTTTCTTCAAAAATAGGATGTGTGTGTCTCTGTAAATATAATAGAATCAAAATAAATCGGATCAATTTCCGAGATTTTTTTTTTTTATTTAACATGTGATTCTGGGGAAGGGGATCAAAAATTTTTTCTCACCAACTAAGGCACCCCTCTTATTGCTTCCAACAAGATTAATTACATTATCCTCCCCTTCTAATTGTCTCACCGAATTAACAAGTCATCAATTAAGTCACACACAACTAGGACACAAGATATATAGGACACGTGGATATGAGTGTCCATCCTAGGACAATTTAACCCTTGAAATGCGACTTGAAGAAAATGTTATATATATCTCTATTAAAATGTTACAAACTAAAAACAAAATACAGACATAAAGATCCAAAATATTTAGAGCATCCACAAAATATTGATACAACTAATCACTCCATTAACCACATAAGAAATTAAAATATTAATTAAACATAACAAGGAGGTTAGAAATTAAAACCATAAATTCTAGTTTTCTCATTGAGTTATTTAATGTCATCAAATCAAAATTTATGACATATATTCTCTTGATACTATAGATGGCAATGCCATGGAAAATACAAAATAGGGTAGATATTAAAACCGTATATGGAAAAATCCAAAATTCATTTTTCGTCCTCCTCGATGTCAAAATCATCAAGATCACCACCATTGTTATTTGTCTCTACTCCATCCTCCCACCCTCTCTCCCCACTAGATATTATCCAGTACTTGCATCTAGTGGTGTGGAGAATGACCCCTCAAGAGGATCGTCATCATTAAAAGTGATTGGTTGTAGCATTAGTTCATTGAGATCCAAATTGGCTCATGCTAACTCCATGTTGTTGTAGAAACCCATATTTTAAAGAAATACATCCCACATATTTGTCTTTCCCTTTAGCTCACATCTTGCATTGGTATGCCCAGGGCACCTCCTTCTACATTGCGTATGCATGGACTTCTATATGTGCAAGCTCATACCTATCTATTTATGCATTGAATAGGCATGAAAGGACATAAAAATATTCAATGTTAATTTTGGTAGTAGTAGCACGGATGACAACCCATAGATCTTTCTCCAAGTGATACATTTCAACAAGTTTAGAGATTCTTTTTGTTTTTAGGGGCTTACTAGAGACGTTTATGTATTTTCGACTTAGTGAAGGCAAGGATGCATTGAAACATGTTTCTTGAAACAATTGTTGGAGCTAGCTTGATAAAAAATGTTTGGGTTTATAAGAAGGAAAGTGGTGGGGATAGTTCCAATAATCCTTCCATTGATTCATGAGGTATAAAAGCTAGAAATCTCATTCCCTTCAGCATGGCATTGAGCACAACATAAAGTGACATTGATGTTGTCACCTACCATGTTGCACAAGGAGAGAGATATCTTCCACATTTCCCCACTCCTTCTTTCAACATTCCTATATACCTCTCAGTGCAATTGCTAATATACATCTTAATCGACCCTCACATTTAATCAACCATGATGATACTTGAATTATTTAATGTATCTCCCAGTAGTGTGTATATTTAAAAATCTTTTTTCAGTTTAAAGTTTAGACCCTTACATTCAGTCAACCATGGTGATACTTGAGTTATTAAATGATCTCCCCATAGGGTGTATATTTAAAAATCTTATTTCAGTTTAAAGAATTTATTTTAAAAAGACAAAGGAAGAGTTTTTTTAATAAATATTAATATATTTTTTCATATATATTTTTTATAATTAAAAGATAAATTTATACTGTGTGAATGTATATTTATTAAAGAAAATAGATTATATATATAATATATAATTAAATTATTTTTATATTTTTTATATTACATATTTTAATTATTTTTCTATTTTAATTTATTAATATTATATTTAGCTACACATGTAATCTATATTGAACTAAAAATATATTCCACTGATATACATATAATCATAATTAAAAAAATTATATCTCTCATTATAAAAATGTTTCACGTTACCATACTCATAATTATGTTTTATATATCAATTTTCTAGTTTAGCATAATTATTTCATCCAACCTAATTTGATACATATATTGTTGTTGGACAATATGAGCATTGGTGGCAATTTGTATAAGGTGTAAAGGAGGCAATATTTGAAGGTATTGGAATGTGATGGAACGTTACAAGTGGCATTTAATTGATAGGATGATGAAGGATGAGGGTGGACATCTAGTTAGGCTCAATCTTTTCAGACTAGGCACTCATTTTACCTATAATAATGAAAACGACTTTACATGGGCATTAATGGGACTACATCAAGCTATCTTTCCTGGCAATGAATTCTATAATAAATTCTACAAATGCTTGACCAAAATAGTATGTGAAAAGAAATCATGCACTAGTTTATATGGTTATTCCATTGGTTTCTGTAGGCAATTACTAATTTCCTTTGAGGTTTGGCAAAGAGGATTAAGTGAGTTCCCTTCATCCTTGCTCTCCTCAATTATGGCTATGGCTATGAGGATAGTCAAATGTTGGAATAATTCCTAGCATTAGATGGTTTTGAGTCTCCCATATCCAAAAGCCACATGTAAAATAAGGAGTAGTTGAATGTTACATTGCTTCCCCTTGAAGAAACTTGTGGTCTACTAGCTATAATTATTGATTGCCACTAGGTTTGAGGAGAAAAAAAAGAGTAATCCAAGACTCTCAACATCCTTCAGATATCTATAAGTGATAGGTGGAACATAAGACTTATGTCTTCAAGCATGAATAATAGGCTTGAAAAAAGTAAATTGATGATAGGAAACAATAACACCTCTAAACCTATTAGAATAGGCTAACTTAGATCCTGCTAGAAGGAACCTAAAAAGCCTATAAAAGAAAAGAATGAGGTTAGAGATGCGACCATGCATTATTACAACTGGTTTCTTGTCAACATTAAATCTAAGGTAGAAATATTTGAACAAAAGGTGAGGAAGAAAATAGATTATACATCCACTTAGGATATTGATTCTAAGCTTGTGAATTGGATCCTTGATACAATATTTCCATGTAATATGGCCATCAAATGTTTTAAGCAAATTGACTCCTACTGGTAGTTCAAATCAATTGTTTCATAGATTGTAGAATTTTCTTGTATATTGAAACTGTAGATTGTGATATGCTAAAACAATTTAATTGAATCTACTCTACTCATCAATGGAAACAAAAATTGATTGATGAAATTACGAAGTAGAAAAAGGAAGAATTTCAATCACACATAACACAATAATTTTCTAGGGAAAGAAACAGCTAAAAACCCTTGCTATCTGTATATTGCATTAACCAGAAGATCTAAGAAGAAAATAGAATGATTTTTCAACTCGAACAATCCCTGCACAAGTACAATCTACCTCACTACTTCACAAACTAGCTCAAGCCAATACTTAGCCAAATTTGTTGTCTCCCAAGTTCCTACTTCCTTGTGCTCACAAGCTCACACAAACTTGTGCTTCCTATTGCTTGGTCTCACCAACTCATGCTCACCAAAACAGTGATTAAACTTATGCCTTCATTCCTCCTTTTAAAGGCAATTTGAATGGTTAAAATTAGTGAGTTCTCTAATTAAGGAATGATTTATTTTATGCCTTCTTCTGACTATATGCACCACCTGTATAATTTGATGGTTAAACAATTGATAGTACACTTCTCTTTAACTCTAATCTCAACTGGGTCTTCCTCATAACTGATATGCAACAACTATTTATAGTGAATTATTAGTTAAATGATTAACTACCGCATGTGAATTAAATCTAATTTTTCACTCAACCTCTCACTAGTTCCTCCATCAGTTATAACTAGTTAAACTTATTTCAACTCAAATAATTAGAATTCAAAATAAATTACAACTGGACCCCCTAAAACTTAGGGAGAACTCTACATGACTCTAGTTTGACCCTCAAATTGAATTGACAGAGCTAACTAAGTCGGGCTTAGGGAGAACTCTACATGACTCTAGTTTGACCCTCAAATTGAATTGACAGAGCTAACTAAGTCTTCCCGACTTAGTTAACTTGTACAAGGTATCATATGATGTGGAATTACAATATAATTATAAATTATTATGGGAAAATTAAATTAGAAGCCTCTTCTTGTTGCCATTTTCAATATTTCCTGGTGCAAATTGCAACACTCCCTGTCAACAAGAAAGGAATTCAACTCTATCCCAATTCAGTACCTTTGGAATGTTTTGCATGTAACACTTCTTTCTAGTGTTGTTGTTACTGCAACTTCTGAAACTGAAAAAGCATCCAAACTAAATCAGTATGATGCATCTATCACCTAATTCTCTTACTGCTACTAGCTACTACACTGTCTACTGAAAGATTTGCATTGCTACTGACTTTTCACAGTGCCATCTGCACTGCTGCCAACTCTGCTTTATGCTCCCTAATATATGACTGCTGCTAGTATATGCCTCTATCACTTTTACATCTGATTACATCAACCGCCACTAATCCATCCTAATATTGTGTACTGTGGGTTCTCGTAGCAAGGTAATAATCCATGAGACAAAACATATCAATGGTCCTTGCCCAAATTTTTGCACTCTTAGGACTATTACTACACATCACCCCACCTCTCACCTCGAGGTATAATTGCATGTGCTCCCTCTGCCCACTTGGCTCAAAATCCCCCCCTACTAGAGGTCTCAGGTTGAGTGGATGCTTCTACTCAGTCTCCTCTCTACTTCTCAAATTGTGGCTACTCCAGAACTTTCTAAGGTTGCATGTTGAGGGGTAATTCATGCTCTCTCTCAACCACCAAGTCTTTAACCTTTGCCTTGCTCTTCAAAGCTTTGCATGCATATTAAACCTCGAGAGAATACAAGTTCTTGACTCGTGAACCGATCTATTTCATCTATCCTATGGCAATGTATCTAAAGATAACTTTTCCTTTACTAAATATCACATCGTATGGGCACTCTAAAAACTCATATCCGCGTTATAATTGTCCCGTTGTCACAAAATTTTCTGAAAAAGAGTTGATTTAAATCGTCGATATCTCCCTCATATGAACTCCGATTTGGTTTTTGAATTTGGGTATTTTTTCTCAAGGAATCCAGATCTGCTATTTGTTTTTGAAAATTTTGCACAAAAAATTTTAGATCTTCTCTAAAAACTTGCCACCCAAAAAATTCTTGCTCTGATACCATGTCGATTGAAACTATAGATTGTGATATGCTAAAACAGTTGACTTGAATCTAATCTACTCATCAGCAGAAACAAAAATTGATCGATGAAATCATGAAGCGGAAAAAGGAAGAATTTCAATCACACATAACACAATAATTTTCTGGGGAAAGCAACACCTAAAAACCCCTCCTATATGTATATTACATTAACCAGAAGATCTAAGAAGCAAATACAATGTTTGTTCAACCCAAATAATCTCTCCACAAGAGCAATCTACCTCACTACTTCACAAACCAACTCAAGCCAATACTTAGCCAAATCTGTTGCCTGCCAAGCTCCTACTTCATTGCACTCACAATATCCACTCACAATCTTCTGCTTCCTGTTGCTTGGTCTCACCAACTCATGCTCACCAAAACAATGATTAAACTTGTGTGTTCATTCCTCCTTTTAAAGGCATCTAAAATGGTCAAAATTAGTGATTTCTCTAATTAAGGAGTGATTTATTTTAGGCCTTTTTTTTACTGCATGCAACACCTATACAATTTGATGATTATACAACTGATGTACACTTCCCTTTAACTCCAATCTCAACTACGTCTTCCTGAGAACTAACATGCAACAACTATTTATAGTGAATTATCAGTTATCTAATTAATCACTACATGTGAATTAAATCTAAGTTAATTCACTAGACCTTTCACTAGTTCCTCGATCAGTTAGAACTAGTCAAACTATTTTTAGCTCAAATAATTAAGCTAAATAACTATAACTCAAAATGAGTTGCAACTGGATCCCTTATAACTTAGAGATAACTCTACATGACTCTAGTTTGACCCTCAGCTAGAATTGACTAAGCTAACTAAGTCTTCTCGACTTATTTAACTCGTACAAGCTGTCATGTGATGTGGAATTACAATTTACTTCGAAATTAATTAAGGGGAAATTAAATTAGAAATCTCTTCTTGTTGCCATTTTCAATATTTCCTATTGCAAATTTCAACATATATTATTAAAAAATAGGGAGCTAATAAAAGGTCATTCTTGAGAAACTAGATTTTTTGGACAAGAAATACAAAACCCTAGTCAAAACCGTCTAGAATATAGAAATTTTTGAGTGAGCACAACAACAAGACATCAATCCCTTATTATGGAGAAGTCTGAAAATACCAATTTTGAATTTTATTTATATAAATACAGTCCTAAAGAGGGTTACATTGTAGTGCCCATAGTAGAAGTAATAATAATAATAAATAAATAAAATAATATTAATATAAAGTAAATAAATAATAAAGAAAATATATTAAATAATAAAATAATGAAGAAAATATAATAATAGTAAATAAAATAAAATAGTAAATGGTAAATTGGATTTTAAATAAATATATAATAAAAGTAAACTATAAGAACATTAAGAATAAGTAAAGTTAACAAAAAGTAAACAAAAGAAAAAATAAAAAAAATTTAGGAGTTAAATTAAGAGAACTATTGAATTAAGTAAAACTTAAAATAAAGAAATAAAAGTTGACATGTTGAAACATGGGCTGTGTGCATGCAAATCATTTTCTATTTTGGAACCATTTGTTCTATTTAATGGACGAAGAGGAGGATGATATTTATTCATTCTTTTGGAGAAAAGTGTTGAGAGTCAAATAAAACATTGGCAGCAGTACATTGATTGAGGGCTTGAGGGTGACCATCTATAAAAAGATTGTGTAGCCGATCCTATGGTTGGGTGGAGAGTCGTCCCAAAACTTTGTTGCAGTTAGTAAAATTCAAATAGGTTCAACTCTAAAATCACAAGGAATATTTTCACTACACGTTGTCTTTACTCATATTTTTGGAAATTATATGCTAAGTAGTTGATTCGTGGTGAGTTGATTATGAATCACATAAGTCAATGAAATTAGTTGTATATTTTAATTGTGTGTTGTCATATACATGTCTTTATGATTGCTTACAATTCTTTTTTTCTTTATCTTTTATGCTATGCTAAATACCAAATTGAAAACAAATATGTACTCTTTGTTAGGAATGATATATCATATATCTACATCCTTTTCATAGGCTTAGAGAAACATAGGGCATTAATGCACATACATAAGGTTTCATATTTTGCATTTCATAACATCACTAGTATTCCCCTCTACAAACCCAATTTCCCTGGTAACATGTTATAGTGGAGATTAGATAGATCTTGTACTATATATTATTAATAAAATTGTGCTTCTATTTTCTTATGGAAAAAAGTCATGTGGATCTTAACTACTATGAAATCATATGACACAATGATAAACAAAACAATATAAATGAAATGGTTCAATCTCTCTATGCACAATGAACTCACTTGATATAAATGATGTAAACATGGAATTTTATTTATAAAAAGGCTATACAAGACTGCACTACATAGCCAAATTATAGTCTTCCAAGACATAAAGAAACTAGCAAGCCATAAAGACTAGCTTAATGATGACCTAACAACATTTACATACTAAGCATTGCATCATGATAATTGTTTGACACAAATTCAATCTATTATGTTTGTAGATTTTACATCTTATGCATCGTGCTTGGATGTCATGAACTTCCTTGGAAATCTGAATAAGGTGTAATAGACATAAAGTTTTAAAGTGTTGCAAGACCATGAAATAGTAGAAATGGCATTGGATAGCCAAATTATAGTCTTCCAAGACATAAAGAGACTAGCAAGCCATAAAGACTAGCTTAATGATGACCTAACAACATTTACATACAAGCATTGTATCATGATAATTGTTTGACACAAATTCAATCTATTATGTTTGTAGATTTTACATCTTATGCGTTGTGCTTGGATATCATGAACTTCCTTGGAAATCTGAATAAGGTGTAATAGACATAAAGTTTTAAAGTGTTGCAAGACCATGAAACAATAGAAATGGCATTGGATAGCCAAATTATAGTCTTCCAAGACATAAAGAGACTAGCAAGACATAAAGACTACCTTAATGATGACCTAACAACATTTACATACTAAGCATTGTTTCATGATAATTGTTTGACACAAATTCAATCTATTATATTTACAGATTTTACATCTTATGCATTGTGCTTGGATGCCATGAACTTCCTTGGAAATCTGAATAAGGTGTAATAGACAAAGTTTTAGAGTGTTGCAAGACCATGAAATAGTAGAAATGGCATTGGATAGCCAAATTATAGTCTTCCAAAACATAAAGAGAGTAGCAAGCCATAAAGGCTAGCTTAATGATGACCTAAGAACATTTACATATTAAGCATTGTATCATGATAATTGTTTGACACAAATTCAATCTATTATGTTTGTAGATTTTACATCTTATGCATTGTGCTTAGATGTCATGAACTTCCTTGAGAATCTGAATAAGGTGTAATAAACATAAAGTTTTAAAATGTTGCAAGACGGTGAAACATTAAAAATAGTATTTTATTAGTAGAATGATGATTTGTGAGTATAATATAATGCTCTATATTATTAAAATATAATTAAAAATAATAAATGATAAAATAATATAATAATTAATAAATAAATAAAAATAATAATAAATAATAAAATAAAAAATTTGTAATAATAAATAAATAACTAGTTTTTTAATAAAAAAATAAAAAATTAATAAAAATAAAAATAAATTAGAAAATAAAAAAGCACATTTTTTTAAACAAAAATTACAAATTGCATGTTGACAAATTCCAATTCACTTCCGAGCGGCTTTGCTCTCAATTTAACGCTTCCCCATTACATGATATTATACTTAACTTTGATGAAGACCATACAATAATTTAATTATTATTTGGTATATATGAAAAAACGAAACGTATAAAATATATTAAATATTATATTATAGGTATAATAAATTTAAAAAAATTATATATTATGGTATCAATAATGTAACAACAATCATAAAATGAATTCTAATTTCCTTTAAAGTAAGAGAAAACGTGCTTTTTTTTTTAAGTGTTTTAGATCATTTGTTTTATATGGAAAATAGATTTAGGGCTATAAAAAAACTTTTAAAAGTAGTTATAGATTTCCAAAAATTTTCTTGAACTATAAATCAAATTTCAAAAAATTTACCTGGAATTTTTTCAATTGTCCGTTATTGTGAAATTAAGTTATATGTATATCCATCTACATTAAGAGTTTTCTCATAAAATTTAATACTCCAAAAGATTTTGTTTCACTAACTAATTCTCATTTCAAATTATTGAAGTCATGTTAGAGTGAGTTATCTCTTTGTGCAAAATATATGTAGTAAAGTAAAATTTATAATTTAATATTGAAAAAAATTGTTTTATATATTAAAAAAATATATCAAATATTGAAAGTTTTTAATAATTATAATATAATATTTATTATTTATATTAATATAATAATTAAAAATAATGATAATTTAATGAATGGATTATTATTGATTATTTATTTTTGAAGAGTATGGACCAAGCTTAAATATTAGATTGGTGGAGGAGACTTTTTGTTCATAGAATAAAATTTCTTATCATTTGCAATTAATTGATTATTTTAAATTTAGAGAAAGTGAATCTATGATCTTCATGATGAAATATTGTTGCTTTTATGTAAATTAAAAATAACATAATATTAATGACATAATAAGTAATTAAAAATTCATTCATTTACCAATAAACTAAATAAAAAAATTGCCAAAAAAATTAGAATGATATTTTTTTAATATTATATTATATACATATGTATCCATTTATGTCTGCTATGTAGATTTAATGACCATAATAATATATATATTAAATTAAAAAATTGCCAAAAAATTGAATGATATTTCTTAATATTATATTATATACATATGTATCCATTTATGTCTCTGCTATATAGATTTAATGACCATATAATATTATATAGTAATTATAGCATTATAAATTAAAATATAATCTATATAATATATAAACTTCAAATTACCATATAAAATTGTCAATGATATAAAATAAAATAAAGATAGGTGAAACTATAACTCCATGTAAAGTTATAAAAAATGTTAAGTATTTGAAAGCGTATTAGAATATTAGAATATTAATAATGATAAAAAAGCTTTAGAAATGTTAAATAATCTAATTACCCATGCCACTTTGAATCCTAAGTAAAAAGGCTGGAAGGGATGCTACTATTGGCCCATGTCACTCTAAATCCTAAGACACTGTAAAAAGGCGAGAAGGGATGCCACTCTGAATCCTAAGATACTGTAAAAAGGCGGGAAGGAATGCCACTATTGGCCCATACCACTCTGAATCCTAAGATACTGTAAAAATGCGGAAAGGGATGCCACTATTGGCCCATGCCACTCTGAATCCTAAGACACTATACCACTCTGAATCCTAAGATACTGTAAAAATGCAGAAAAGGATGCCACTATTGGCTCATGCCACTCTAAATCCTAAAACACTGTAAAAAGGTAGAAAAGGATGCCACTATTGGCTTGATTAGGCATTGTGAATCTCCCTATCATAACCCTTCCTCCATATCTATGGATTACCCATGGAGAGCTCTCTTCCTCTTCCTGGTTCGTACTTTTCGCAACACTTTCATTTCTATAACCCTTCCTCCATATCTATGGATTACCCATGGAGGGCTCTCTTCCTCTTCCTGGTTCGTACTTTTCGTAACACTTTCATTTCTTAAGCTAATGCTTTAGGTTGTTCTTTTTGTAACATTTAATAGAATGGCTAATAGTTATCTTATTGATAAATTAGATAATTAGCTTAAAAAAATTTATATACTTATATTAACTTAAAGAATATATTGATCTCTAAAACAAAACAACCAACTTCGAAATAAGACTTGAAAATATCACTTTAACTATTAATTAATTAATGGGTAACGAGCAATTAATTGACGCCCATAACACACAAAGTACAATATTCATTCAGTAATTAATTTGAGTTTTGAGAATTACAACGTTCACCCTCACACCAGGGGGAAGATAAAATTAATTGTCTGTACTATATACCCTATCCTCATTTATAAGGCCCACGTGACATGGAGGTTCACGTAAATCCACTTATCATTCAGGGACGTCATGAAGGGCGTTAAAGAATGAAGAACATCAGTATGAGTTCGATAAACGTCGAAACTCATTATTAAATATTACACAGAAGATTTAATATATTTTTATTTTTAAAAAAATTATGTTTTAAAGGGATTTGATTTTTTATGTATTTAGTAGATTTAGAATTAAGATGAATATATATAGAGTTTGAATCAAGTGTTTAATTAATAATAATAATATTGTTTATTTTCTAATTTATTTTTAATTTTTGTGTAATTTTACCAAGTTAAAATGTACATCACACGATAGGCAACACATGACAACTCCATGTGTCAGTGCAAAAATCTTAGCTCCGTTGATTAGGCTAATCCACCATAAATATTAAAAATAAAAAATATTTTTTTCCTTCATAAAATGAATTTGTTACACTAAACTCATAAAAAGAGAGGCTTTCCCCACCCAAGTGTTTTAATGTCAATATAAACATTTTGACTTTGTCAAATATAAAATATGAGGCAAATCTCTTTAAAATTAAGATTATAAAAATAAAAAAAATAAAATTAATAAGTATAATTTTAACTATTAAATGATAAAGTTAAATTAAATGATAAAATTATTGTGGTTTAAAAGCTCATGGTATTGCATGGCACATGGTATTTGTTCATGATATTGGTCCATGGTATTTGTGATTTACAGGCTTGAGAAATCCATTATGGAATGAAAGAGTACCACGCTAGATCCATCTTAACTCGACACTATCTCTCTATACTCTTGGTAGATCTGGATTTAAAATGAATCTAGGGATGGGGTTCTCGAACCTGGGGATGGGGTTCTCGAACCCAGGGGTGGGGTTCTCGTCCCCCAAACCGGGTGCTAGAATTGGTGCATCCCGAGTGAACCTATATAAATTGGGTTCGTCTCATAAGGACCCAACTGTAAGATGGGTTTTTTTGTTGAAATGGGTGCGTCGAACCCCGATAATGGGTGCATGACTGCAAATGAATTTTTGAAAGCAACATCCTTGGAGGGCAGACAATCCAAAGAGGCATGCAAATTTGTTGATTGATTAGGTAGGCCACTAATGTGGACAAAATTGTCATTCCCTACTGAATTTTTAGGCACTCAACATCCCCTTTTATTGGTCATTTGTTTTATTTGTGCATAGGACTTGTTGTAACCTGCAGGGATAGACATGTCACCCACCTTAATTCAAATCACTTTATTAACCTTGGTACATGATTGCAAGCTTTGCATGAAAAAATATGGGGTTGAAGTGGCAACCTGAGGGTCTCAACCTCGTCTTAAATGGGTGATATTCTTCCTATTACCAATTTCCTCAACCAGTTGATACAAAAGACCTACAATGGCACACCATACTAACAACTTTTTCTTGGCACCCTTTTTTACACACTAAAAAATCATGGGTTGCAGCCCTACTTTGGCACCTAATTACACTGCTTTCTTTGTTTTTCACTTGCCAACCATGTTGCATATGATATTACACAACTTTCTTTGTTTTCCACTTGCCAACCATGCTGCATATGATAAACATCACGGGCTAGCTTAAATTTCAATGTTATCATGATTCACATCAATATGTAAATCATAATTTCCACTTGATATCAAATTTGAAATTTCAAATTGAATGTTCATGCTCAAGTCTTTAAATGATTTGTTTTTCTTATTGTAATTTGGAAGATTTTAAAATTCATATAACATTGTATTTATATAAAATATACAATATATAAAAATTATAATATATCCCCAGTGAACCCACCTACCTTGTTTCAAAAAATGACATACCCGTTCCTACACCTGTCCCTATACCCATCCCTGAACCCACAGTTCCTGACAACGTAGTTTAACACAAAGAAGTAGACAATGGTCTCTAGTGAAAGAACATCTAAGGAAGACCATGCTTTTAAAAATAAAGAATTCACACAAGTATCGACATTTTAGAGAGATGTTCAGTTTTTTAGAATATGCGATATATTATATGTATCATATTAAACTATATTATAATAAATTAAATATTTATTTTCAAATATATTAAATTGAAAAAATATAAAAATGGCAAAAAAAATAATTTTGAAATACTTAAAATTAAAAATCCTCGATGGGGTGTGGGATCCTGGGAAGACAAATGGTTGGGTAGTTCCTCCCACGTGATAGTATGCAATGTGTCAAGAGGCAATATGGGAGGCTAGCAGGGGAGTCGCCTGCTCGCTTGGTAAATTGGGTAATCAACGTGGTGAGCATGTGTGGTAGAATGTCAGTTTTATTGTGGTGGCAGAAGGACTGCAACAAGCTTATGAGCTTTTATGGCAATTAGTGAGTGCCTTCTCCAGAAGTTTTCATTACTAGGTGGAGACTTCTCTTATTGAGTGTCTCTAAAGGGACTCAAGCTAGGAAACAACAAGCTTCCAGTCCAGGGCGACTCCATCGAGTTTGTAGGGCTTGTGGCAAGATGCGTTGCATGGTTGAGTGCTTGCAAAATTATGAGGGTAAGGGTGCTCTACCAACCCATGGTTATTTTCTTCTCATAATACCTTGCCTTTCATTGGGTGTAGAAATATGGTGATAGAATTGCAACTGCTCAAGAAGTTTAATCTAAAATCAAGAGACACAATTCTACTCTACTACTCTATAGAATTTAATTCACAATTTAGAAAAATAATCTCATACATGTAATAAGAAAGAGGACACATGCATAATATTTTTTCTAAGGGAACCCAAATGGGGAAAACCCATGATGCCTCTTTGCATTAATCAGATAAATAATGAATGTATTACAATTGCTTGCTTTCTCTGAGCACAACCTGCAAGTGAATAACCTATCTATCTATTCATTGAGAAGCTTTGACACAAACTTAGTCAATTTCCACGTCTGCTTGATCCCCTATTTCCTTGTGTAGTTCTTGAGGAATTAGGCCCCAATTATTTATGAATTTTCCCCCAATTGATTGTGCAATTCCCAAGGTTTATCATCTAGTTGCATGCAACACCTGTACACTCTAGAATAGTCTACAACTGATGTTACACCACCTTGGAATTTCCACCACAATTGGGGAACTCAAATTCTCTGCATTCACTAGCTAGTTTGAGTTTATTGATAAATTAATTGGATGATAACTGAGTTAGACTACAGTACCACTACACAACTGACCTTCCACTAGTTCTATCAACAGGTAGAACTAGTTTAACTGAAAAAAACTTGAAATAATTGACCTTGATTGCTACAAATTAGCAATCATACATGCTTAATTCAACTCCGAGACTTCTAACTCAAATTTAGTGAGTAAATTGAGTGACATAAGCGATGTTACACAAGTTAACTGCATCCAAGTTATTTAATGATGTGAAAATTCAAATTTTCTCAATTTGAACAAGGAAAAATCTAATTGAGACTTCCTTGTTGCATTTCTCAACACTCCCTCTAAACAAGAAAGGGGTTTTCAACAACCCCCTATTATGCACTTGTGGAATGTATTGTAGCACTAACTTTCACTGTTGTTGTTGCTACTGCAACAATGGCAACTGAGAAGCATAAAAAAAACATTGAATCAATTGTGTCCTCAACTGTCTACTGGTAAAACTGTGTTGTTGTTGACTCTGTTATTGGGCCTCCCGATCTGCTGCCAACACTGCTCTGCATTCCTCAGTGTCTAACAAACACTAATCCTCCTACTACTAAATACTATGGGCTCCTATATCAAGGTAATGGTCCATGAGGATAACAGCTCAATGGATCGTGCTCAAATTTATGCAACTTTGGGACTAAGGATCTACATTGTCCCACCTTACTCCTGGAGGTATAACTACATGCATGGAAAAATATACCTCTAGCTTGTAGATTTTTCTCACTCTAAGTCTAATATGCTTCTCTTGCCTAACATAACATTTTTGAGGCAAAGAGGGGATCCTAACTCCCTCTTAAAGGTTACTGTACCATTCCTAGTAGCACTATACCTTCCATCGTCCCCAAATTCAATATGAATATGGAGATATTTCTCCTCCAGGTCACTGAAAAACTCTCTACACCTTGTCATGTGGAATGAGACACCTGAATTTAAGTACCACACACTCCCCATCATAGTGCTAGACATGCATGAGATCAGGGTGAAGTCTAACTCGAGTTGTGAATTCAACACCTCACTTGTTTCTCCTCTTGATTTATTCTTGCTAGACTTTTTGTGTGGAAACTTTGTAGCATAGCTTTGAGATTCATAATAATTGAAGCATTTTATTTTGGACAAGTCTTTCTTCTTGATCCCTTGGCTAGAATCAGCCTCACCTTAGTCATTCTTGCCCTCAGTGATGTTTCCCTTTCTAACTAGAGAAAATTCCTCTTCTGCTTTTATGGATGTTACTCTATCTCTAGTATTTCACCGAGTCCTGGTAGCTATGACATCTTTTGGGAAGGCCTATAAGAGCTACGCTCACTAGGTCATCTTCTACAATAGTCACACCAACCCCTCCAAGTTCATCCCAACTTGTGTAAATCCGGTGAGATACATAGTGCATTCTTCTCCATCTTAATTTTTTGAAGTTTTACTTTGAGGGCCAATTTCTTGTGATCACTGCTATTCTCAAATAGTTCTATCATTGCCTTCCAAATTTTGAAAGGAGATTTTTTCCCATAGATATTTGAGATAATGTGGTCTTGCACTCCCTCTAAGATTATTCTCCTAGCCTTGGCTACATATTTCTTCCATTGGGATAGGTTTTGGTCATCAACTGATCTTGGTTTTGGAATGTTTGCCTTGACATATTCTAGCAATCCGTTGTTGTCAAGCATTGCCTCTGTGAGGTCCTTCCATGTAATGAAATTCAAGTTTCCTTCCAAGGCATACTCTAATCTCATCTCGTTGAAGGTCATCTTCCCAAATTTGAAGAGATCCTGCTACACTGAAACTGCAAATTCGAACTTCTTGGTAAACAACTTCAAAATTCTTGTTCTAATGTGAATCCTTCTACGATACCATGTAGAAATATGATGATAGAATTGCAACTGCTCAAGAAGTTTAATCTAAAATCAAGAGACACAATTATACTCTACTTCTCTTCGGAATTCAATTCACAATTTCGAACAACAATCTCAAACATGCAATCTTTTTAGCGGCTCTTAGAAAGATTCTCATCAATGACACGGTTTGTAACATTGAATATGGTATTAGGGACCTTCTTGATAATGTTAAAGAGGTTATTAGGCAAGATTGTGTTATCGTTGTTAGGAAGGCCAAGCCTCCCAAAAGAAAAATTAGTAAAAAAAAATTGCTCCCCTCAAATCCTTAAGGGATAACCCCAACATTTTGATCCTTAAAGCTGACAAAGGTGGGGCGTCACCATTTTAGATAAATCTGACTATGTTAACAAAATGACTGACCATCTTTCTAATAGCAGAGGTTAAATTAAGCTTAAAAAGAATCCCATTAAGCTAGTTACTAAAGAAGTAACAACTGCCATTAAATCAATTAATTCCCATAAACCTGTCTATAAGAAACTTATTGAAAGCAATCCCTTTACCTTCAGAATTTATGGCCTTCCTAAGATTCATAAGAATGGGGTCCCCTTGAGACATATTGTTAACACAATAGGTGGGCCTACTTATCTTCTTGCTAAATTCTTGGCTCAAAAGCTTAAACCTCTTGTTGGTCGCTCTTTTTTTAAGGACTATTCTTGTTATGTTAAGGAATGGAAATATATGAAGCTGGACCTTAGGGATTTATTAGTAAGTTTTGAATTTGTTTCCCTTTATAGCAAAATCTGTATTCAAGAGGCCATTGGTGTCATAAATCAGATCACTGACAGTGACATTGCCAAATTAGTTGGCCTCTGCCTCACCTCGACTTTTTTTAGTTTCCAATGAGATTTCTATGAACAAACTTGTGGGGTTGTGATGGGTTCCCCTCTTTCCCTTATAGTTTCTAACTTATTCATGGAGGATTTTGAGACCAAGGCTTTAGCCTTAGCTTAATTTCTCCCTAAAAGGTGGAAGATATTTGTTGATGATACTTGTGTCATTTGGCCCCATGGACATGAGAAATTAGAATTGTTTCTTAACCATCTTAATTCCCAATCAGACTCCATCAAATTCACGATGGAGGTTGAGGTGAACGAGTGTCTTCCCTTCCTTGAAATCCTCCTCTCTATAATGAATGATGGTTTTGTATCTCACCAAGGTTTTCGCAAAAAAACTCCCATGGAACAATATCTTCATGCCATTTCTCATCATTTTCTAGCACAAAAATTTGGTGTCCTTAACACTCTTGCAACCTGTGCTTTAAGAACCTTTGATGAGAATCACTTGGAGAAGGACAAATCTCATCTTCTTAATTTTTTTGAAAATAATGGATACAATATAACTCTAGGCCTCAAGACCTTTCAAAGAGCTTGTAAAGAATCAAAGGTGATGACTACTTGTGTTGATCCTATATTTAAGGTTCAGCTTCCATTTATCCTAGGGAGCATAGACAAGATTGCCCACATTCTTAAAAGGAATAGTGTTTTTACTTCGTTCAAACCTTGATAGAATTAGAAATTCTTTTAGATCTGTTAAGGACCTTGTAGACCCTAAGGACATGAAAGGGGCCTAATGGATCCCTTGTTCTTGTGGGATTCCCTACATTAGAGAAACTAGTCGCTCCATTAACTAGAGAATCCAAGAGCATATAGTAGACATTAGGCACAATCATTCTCGCTTATAAGCTCTAGCTGAACATCCGGAGAAATCTAAGCACCGTGTCTGCAGTGACGATTCCAGAGTCATTACTAGAGTTGATCACTTCCATCATAGGAAGTTGAGAGAGGCTACTGAAATTGAGAAGCATGCAATCAATCTCAACAGGGATGATGGTTGGAAATTAAGTAAGAGTTGGATTCTAACCCTGTTTTCTTGATTTCACCCATGTTTCCTCTTTTTTTATTTTTATTTTTTAAATTAATAATTATTATAAATTACATATTTTTAATTATATATTCATTTTAAAGAATTTGGCTTATTTTTCTTGCTCTTGAATTCTCATTATAAATAATTAATTTTATATATTAAAAAAATTATTAATCTTATCTAATAAATATTCTAATTCTTTCTATACAATTTTTAACCCTTGTAATATTATTAATTTATTTAATTCTTTGATATTATTAATTAATGCAATAATATAGTATATGTAATTAATAAATAAAGATTAACTATGAACTGATAGTTTATAACTTTTAATTAATTTACTAATGGCTAATTCTAATTTTAAGCCTTGTAATATTATTAATTTTATTAAATTCCTATAATATTATAAATTAATTAATTAATTAATATATATATTAAAATAAATAAAGACTATTCACAACAACTAGTTTTATAACCTAATTATTATTATTTAATAACTAATTCCTAACCACTAGTTTTTAACTAAACATTATTTTAATTTTAATTTAATAACTAATTTACTAATGACTAATTTCTAATGGCTAGGTCTTGACTGATACATCCTTGCTATTTATTCTTTAAGATTGATTGATTTTTTTTTTCACTTTTATGCCGATGATAAACCATATTAAATGGTTCTAAACATTAACCAAATCCTAATGATATAATTAATCCGAAAAACATTATTATTTACAGTATAGATCACAAAAACCTGCAATCTAACATAACATATTTTGTGTTTCTGAATGCAACAAAAAATTGTTATCTTTATTTAATTAAAAGTATTTATTAATTTTTTCTTTGGAAAAAGCATAACTTTCATTAAAAAGATAAAAAATTTACATATTAAATGATATTGCATATATGGAATGCTACCAGAAAATTCCACCAGCAATAAGTGAAAACTGTTTGGACTATTATAAACTTGGAATTATTTATTATATAATTTATAAAATAATGTTATTAAACAATTTATCTATAATCTAAATCTATACATATATAAAAAAAAATAATTTAATAATTATAAATATAAATATATATATATATATATATATATATATATATATATATATATATATAATATTTATTATATTATTACAGCAACACGGCTAACTCAAAGTAAATCAATAACATGTCGACTACTTTTCAAATTTCTGATTCAAATTTTTTATCACACTTTTCTTAAAACATGCTTCTTATCAAGATAGTAAACCTAACCTTTAAAACTTTAATTTTTTAAATTTCTATCAAAAGTTCACATTTATAAAAAAGAATACAAAATCTTCTAATTTATTTTAAAATAAAAAATTAATTTGAGATCTTATAATAAAAAACTTGAAGCAAAAGATAAGACATAACTACGTCTTCCATCATCCTAAAATATGACAAACAATAATAAATCCAAATTTTTGAGTTTGACACATTTATATAGGTATTAGAATCCAAATTTATCTCATCTCACCCTTCATTTCCATGAGGTTTTTTTTAGCATTCCTAGGAATGATCCAACTTTTTCCTCGTAATTATTTCTTTAATAACTTCTATCAATGACTTCTACTAATATTTTTTTAATAACTTCTATCAATGACTTCTAGTAATATTTGACCAAAATAGTACGTGAAAAGACATCATGAATTGGTTTATATGGTTTTTTGTTTTGTTTTCTTAGGCAATTACATAGTTTTCTTTTAGGTTTAGCAAAGAGGATTAAGTTAGTGCCCTTCATTCTTCGTCTAGCCAATTATAGTTATGGCTATGAGTATAGTCAGATACTAGAATAATTCCTAGCATTAGATGGTTTTGAGTCTCCCACATCCAAAATCTAGATGTAAAATGAGTCGGTGAATGTTGCATTGTTTCCCCTTAAAGAAACTTATCCTTTACTAGCTCTAATTATCGATTTCCACTAGGTTTGAGGAACAAGAAAAAGTAAGGTAAGGCTCCTAGCATCCTTCAACTATCTATCTATAAGTGATAAGGGGGAACATATGACATTGTTATAATATCTTTGATCACTCGTGTAGACCATATGCTCTTATATGGCTTGGGCAGACCCCTATTCCCTTGCAAACCCATCCTTATTTAGCATCTTCGAGAAGTGCTAGTTTTGGGTCCCCTCGGAAGTCTAGTCTTGGATAGGAGTAGTCTTCTATGCCTATGACCTATTCCTCCCACCATCGAAAGAACTTGTCATCAAATGTAGCTTGAGTAGCTAAGCCACCTCCAAGCCTACTACTCATATCAACCCACCTCGCCATTCGGGGCTTTCTTAGATCGTTGATGTAAGGTGTAATGTGTGGACGTAGTGCTAGAATAACTCAAAGAAACATGAACAAAGAATGCTGCCATAACCAAAATTCATTGTTCTGAACTATTTACATGATGTTTATTGGATCTTCATGTTAGATAGGAGAGGAATGCACCACTTATAAACCATAGGTTTTAGACACTCTACTACCAAGGACATTGTTGGTTGTGAGGCCTTATGTAATGAAGTTGATCCTGATACTATGGTGATCATAAAAAGAAGAATATTTATTGATAGAGTATGGATGCTTCCAATCGAGATTTGTGACCCCACTTTTTGTGTTCCTAGTACACAGTAAATAATGATGTAATCATCATTTTTTCATAACTCTACTCACCTTTCCTTTTAGGTTTATCAATTCCCTTCATCTAGATAAACCAGTGATGAAGTAGATATCCTATACTTCGATTTGCAAAGGCACCGAATCAATTATAACATTTCCTTGTTCGGGGTCGCCATAGTTGATGAGCATGTTTAACAGTTTTTTGAGCCCTCACATTCGACATCATGAAGAACTTTAGCCATCCACAATCTCATTGAGCATCCATAGCTTCTGGGTCTCCTAAAACTAAGTTGTCAATGTCTTCGTGTTCTCTTTCAAATCAAACAATTGTTATCTTGCCAAAATTTTATCAAATTAGTGTGTTAATTTTAAACATTCAAAATCAATTTTGCATGTAGGTAGGTTTTGTTCTGGATAGTCACGTATATACATGACTATCATGCATTAAAATCGCATATATGGATATCTATACACATCTAGACATAATTAAATTCATGTATACACAACCCCATTCATTACGTTTAATCTTCAACTGAAATAACCAATTAAAAATCATTAAAAAATAAATCAAAGTGAAGATAATGTGATGAAGAATTACCTAGAGGTTGCAAAGTCTAATTTCTTTGAGTAAGTCTCCCAGAATCAGTCACCAAAGTTTGAGCACAAAAACGACTTTTGAACAGTGGAATAGGTAAAAAGAGAAAATAGTAAGTTTTGAATTCAATTTTAACTATTTAAATAGAAACTTAACCCATTTTTCATAGTTTATTTATCTTATAGCTTATTTAATAACATTGGACCTACGCTTAAGTGTTTTGAAGTGATTTTTCAAGGTAATGAATATCTTTATGTCACTTAGTGATATTTTTCTGTCATTATGTTTCCGCAATCGCTGACCTATCTTGGCAAATATTGTTCCCTAAATTGGCATATACGTTAGAACAATTTGTCATTGCATATTTCATTCTAACTTTATTATTTAATACCTATCCATAGGGTCAATCCCACTATGTTGCGACAGTTAAACTTCTCTCACTTGTTTCCTTACAAGTTGTAACATAGTGGCTGAGCCTTCCTTACAAGGGATTTTTAGTTAGCACCTCACTAGAGATATGTTTCCCATGCTGCTCATTTTGTTTTGGATCGGAAGTCCTCTTTAGTCTCATCATGAATTTGCGTTGAAGCCTCATTCTTCTTCCTCTCCCTTATTCTTAATTTTTACCTCATAGGCTCCCACGTGTTGAGTTGCACTATTGCATTGCATATTGGCCACTTGCACACTTTGGCCTTAAGTCAACTTCATTTTTCCTCTCGTATAAGCCACTTTTGTCCATGTCTTTTCTACAAGTTTCAACCACACATTCATTAGCATTTGCAACTGACACCGTTAACCCTGGATGGAACATACCTTAAGTGTCCATGTCTAGCATTCGTAACCTTTCATTAAGCATAAGAATGTTCGAAACCTAGGAACTAGATTGCTTTCCCATGAAACTTGTTCCCTCCATTATATTATAGGAATTCTTTTATTTTTTTTAGGCTTTATAATATGAAAAAGAAAAAAAAAATTATATTCCAAAAAAATAGAGGGAAGGGGAAGATTTTTTTTCATCACTTTGGTAACAGAGTCAGTGATGTCACCCTTGAAAAAATCACTTAATAATGAGTATTTTCCTCCATAGGGTTGGGATTTAATTTGACTTATAAGAAGTTGTAAAACCTTGTCATATAGTGAGTACTCCTTTGGTTTATTACTCTTCCAATCATATGGAGAGTTTGTTGATGGCTCTTGCATCACAGACTTATATACGACTCATTTTATGTTTCCTTATGTTATGTTCCTATACTAATAGGAGTCATAATTTTTGAATGGTTGAGGTTAAAACTGTAATATGTACATATCTTTTCTTTCTACAAATGTTTTCCATTTTCAAAAAACTAAAAAATGTAAAGAGGGTATGTCCTAAAAGAAAAATTAGAGGATAAAAAGAATAAAAAAAGGTAAAAAAAGATGAAGAAATGGACCCCAAGAAAGAAAAAAGACCATGAAAGTGTGCAAGTCAAAATGCCACTACTATTTACTTTTGATGCAGAATAAAAGATTATGTGCAACTTGTTACCTTTGCCACAATCCATAGATGGTAAAAATGTTTAAGCTTGGCTATTTCATGTTTTCAATTTTATGCTTAAAAATATAGAATAAAATCTGACAAAACTGTTTAATCTTGGCAGATAAGTAGATAGGTAGAGTAAATAAAAGGAGCTCAACTGTTTAATTTTAGCCCTTGGATGTAATAAGGTTAGACTTAGATAGATTACTTTTGTGAAAGAAAAGAAAAGTTTGATAAGGGTTTGCCAGTTTAAGTGCACCCTAATAAAAAAGAAGTAAAAATGGTAGGATGAGTAGATGGGTAAGTAGATGAATGGTTGTAGAATTGTGATTATTGATTAGACAAGATCATATTATTCACCTTTATCATCAAAGTTCTAAGTATGGATGAAAATTGAGCATTTATCAAAGTACACAAAGTCAGTTGATTAACCTTCCTCATTCATTATATTTTCCACTTAACTAATTTCCAAAGAAAGTCTTAAAGTACCTAAAATCTTAAGTTAAAGGGGCTTAGAGCATTTCTCTGACTTTTGGAGGGATCAGACTCTCGGCTCAATAACTTATAGGTCCTAAGTACTAAAAGTCCCCTCATAAGCATTCGCCCCTTTCAAATTAACTCATTTTCCCCTAATAAACCCCTTTTCTAAGGATAAAACCTTATTATCCTAGAAAACGCCATTACCCCCATAAAGACCCCTTTTTCACAAAAACCCACAAATATATAGTTAGCTTAATTTTTTATGTTTTCTATGTGAAAAGCAAAAACAAATTGCAAAGAATTCATTTTTCACTTAGCGCTAAAACATTTTCCTTCATATTAACTTGTAACATTATATATATTAAATCCTGATAAAGCAATAAAACTTGTTGGGTCCCTAAAATGCTAGTGCTTACCCCATTACTATTGTAGTTGTACCCTTATTAATACTGTTGTGCCATTATTATCCCC